>CAXKVX010000428.1:0-196410 GCA_964058865.1 Eleocharis quinqueflora | reverse complement strand
AAACTTTTAAATAACTAAACTAATTGATTACATATTTATCATGGTATACGCGCACATAAAAAGTTACAACATTTCAATTTTATTTCGATGTGCATAGCTAACAAACTAAACTAACCAATATTTGGTATTTAACTCCCCCCCCCCCCCCCCCCCCCCCCCCCCCAGATGCTATTGAAATGAAGTTAGAATTCCAAACTTTTTTCTATGCATGTAATTGAGATGATTTATAGTTAATATAATGATTTGCATTATTAATTGAAGCACAAATCAAAACATTGGCACATTGGTCACCAATGACCACCATGGCATTGGATTTCTCCATATGTAACAAAAAACTTTAAAATTGAATTATGTTTTTGCTTATTTTCTTTGCACAACTGACTGACTTGATGATATTGAGAACTATATTATGTACATGCTTGTATGTTCTGCCTTTTTATTGCATGTGAGGAAAAATAGAAAAAAAGAACAAGATAAGAAACAGTACACAATACAGAACAGCAAGTAGGCCATAGATTAGCAAAGCTTATATTCTCATGCTATAGATATAAGAGTACATTGTTTTATTGAACTTCGAACTAACCTGTCTGAAATCTTTAACCTCCATGTAATTATTATTGCTTATTGCAATTTTTTCGATAATAAATCACCACATAAAGAACCATTAATTTTTTTGTTTCTATTTCAATGTTTCAACAGGTGACTGCCAAATCTCTTCGTACAATAATTCAAGAGATAAATGAAGACAGAAAGCATCTTGCTCTAGAGCTATCTGCACAAATTAAGTCTAGACTAGCTGAGCGGTTTGATTTAAAGGAGAAATACAGAAACTCAAGGCTAGAACTGGATGCACACATGAGGCAGATTGGGAAGGAGGAGACTGAGCTTCAGTTAGACAGGGGGAGAGAGCTCGACTGGCATTCACATGATTGGTCTGTCAAGCTAGGCAAGTACGAGTTAGAGGAGAAGAGACTAAGAGATCGAATCAGAGAACTTGCAGAACAAAATGTAGCACTTCAGAGAGAGATATCCTCTCTAAAATCAAAAGAAGGAGATATTCAGGCTAAAAATGTATATTATGAGGAACAGTTAAATCAAGTGAGGAGAGAGAACATGGAGCTCAAGCAATCATTAACAGAGGTGACTGAAAATTTTGAAGTGGCTGAAAGACAATTAGGTCATTTTCGAATGAGCTATAAAGAGAAGGAAGAAGAAGCAAGGGCATTGCACAAGACTGTTCTTAGGCTTCAAAGAACTTGTGCTGACCAAGAAAAGAGCATCAGCAGTTTGAGACATGACAAAAAGCCAAGAGATAAAGGTAGCTGGTATGATACTGAGATTTCAAGGCTTACAGGTGTCGAGCAAAATCTAAGACGGGAGGTTGAATCTTGCCGGACAGAAATAGAGGCATTAAGGCGTGAGAATATTTCCTTCTTGGAGAGACTAAATAATGGTAAAAATAGTAATGGGTTCCTGAGACTTGAAGAGGAAATCCGTCAGAGAGTTCAATATTTGCAAGGAAAGGGGCTTTGTTTGCTTGATGAGTGTAGCCGAGTTTGTATTGGATTGTTGAAGTGCATAAGGAACAGGAATAGGGAAAATTGTGAGGGGAGAGATGGAAATGAGGAGGGGTACTCTTTGATACAGTACACCCTAAAGTGTGAAAGCATCAGAAAGGAGGTTGAGGACCTGAAGAGGAGCTTGCAGTGTGTCTCGTCAGTGTTGGATGAGAAGTCTGGTGTTGAGAAATCAGTGGAAGTCTTAGAAAGGCAATTCATGAATAATTCATCAGAGGTACTTTAAAAGTTAGGAATAGCACGAAATGTGGTTTAATTTTGCTATGCTAACCTTTCTGATCTTGTTGAACAGTTAGGAATAGCACCAAATGTGGTTTAATTTTGCATAAATTATTAGAGTTCTATATAAACTTTCAACGGAGTTTCCAAAGTAAACTGTCAATAAGTCAAGACGTACTAACCTGAATCTGACCTATTTGCCTATTTGTCAGTCTTAACTGTGTTAGTTCATGTTAAATCTGATCAAGGTCTTCAGATGTCAAGATTTAGAAACCTGGTAATATGTTTTCTATTTGATACTGCTTAAACTAATTTATCAGCCTTGTAAGGTGAGAATATCACTTCTCGAAGTAAGGATATGTCCCAGAACCATCGTCATGAAAATCATCCTTTGCAAGCATAATGAATTCTCTCTGCTCTTCCTGAATAACATGTGAGGTGTGACAGTTATACGTTATTTTGTTACATTGGGGTTTTACATAATGAGATTTGAAAAACTAAGAGCTCAATAGGACTTTAAGAAAAATCTTCAACCTATTTTTTATACTTTGCAAGAATATACACAATGTTGCAGATGGTAATATTTTATTTTCTTGGGTTTTAAGCTTTAAGTATAGCTTGGAAGGTTCAGGTTAAGTCAGAACTGAAGTGAGGGACTGATAATTAAAATATTGGCATTATGTTGTATGGGCATACGTGATACTTCCTTTGCACTTTGCATTTTTGTTCATAAATTTGTATGAACTTTGCATTTTGCATTTTTGTTCATAATTAGCACCAATAAAAAATTTGGTGCTATGTTGTATGGGCATACGTGATACTTTGCATTTTGCATTTTTGTTCATAAATTTGTAAGAACTTACCAGAGTTCATACTTGAACTTGGATAGGTTGAGCTGGAAGAGCATTTTTGTTCTTAAATGTGTAAGAACTTACCAATAAAATAATGGTGTTATGTTGTATGGGCATACGTGATACTTTGCACTTTCCATTTTTGTTCATAAATTTGTAAGAACTTACCAGAGTTCATACTTAAACTTGGATAGGTTGAGCTGGAAGAGCAGTTGAAGTTGGAAACTTTGATAAATAAAATTTTGCGAGAGAATTTGTTCTCGAAGGAAAAGGAAATTGAGCAATTACAGGAAGATGTGGCATCACTAGTGAGAGGTGGTGAGCTCTTGCAAAGCGAGATGCAGCGATTGCAGGATGAGATTTCTTGCCTCACTTACAAGACAAAAGACATGGAGATTCAGGTGTCTCTTCTCTCTCTTCTTTTAATTTTTATTTTTTCTAAAACCTCTTGGATCAGTTCCAGGTGACCTCCCTCCCTCTCTCTAATTAGAAGCTTGTAATCTTATTGTCTGTACCCACTTGCATGTAAAGGAGTTCCATCTCATGTACCTGGGTAGAATCACCAGGTAAGGTTGAAGTACATAAGAGGATTTGGACTTGCTTGTATAGACCAGCTGTTAATCTGGTATAGCAGTTTATTTTTTATTACTTGGCATTCATTTGAGTTGCAACTTGGTGCCAACTTTTATGTAGAGCCTAATTGCGCTCTAGAGAGAACGTCTCTTGGTTACATTTCGTACTCAATTGTACATACAGTAAACACAACAGTACAATAGTTAGTACCTTTTTTTCCTGTGGCTAATTAAACAGACAGTGGAGAAAGAGGAGCAGATAAACCAAATGCAGGAGGAGCTTCAGCAAACTGTCAAGGAATTGACTGTCACTCGCTCAATGCTCAAAACAGCCATGGAGGAGAGAGATTTTGCATCTCATGAAGTCGCGAACCTTCGGAAAGACAAGAAGGATCTGGAACGTGGCATTTCCATCCTTCGCGAACGGGTTGAGATGCTTGATGAGGATTTGCTGTTCAAAGATGGCCAAATCTCCATCTTGAAAGAGAGCATTGACAAGCCTTTCAGAGAGCTATGTCTTACATGATAATTGGTTCAAATTCCGAGGGTGTTATTATGGGTTTACTTCTGAATCTCATAAACCATATCAATAGTATAGAAAATGTATGTCCTTGATGCAATTATTTTGTCAAGGATTACAGATTTTAGATCTTTTCTGTGTTTCTGAGTGATAATTGGTTGGAAAAAAGAATTCTATTAATGGGTTTGCCTGGGTGTCTCATAAACCACATCAGTACGATGGAAAATATTTGTCCTCGATGCAATTCTTTTGTATAGGTGATATATAGTTTGCTTTTGATGCAATTGTATAGGTGATATAGTTAGCTTTTGAATATTAAACTTGATATAATTGGGTCTCAGAAGGTAAAGACATTCCAGAACTTTAGCCTTTTCTTTTATGTTTTTCATTAAGATGGTAATTCATGCATAAAATTAGCACTTCGAAAATATTTTCTTTTAATGTTGGTGGTATAATGTTTTCTTGTTACTACACTTTGTTAAACAATTAAATCTGTCTTGTCCAATTTTCTGCCATCTCAGGGAGAAAATTGTGATAAACGAAGATCCAGGGGCCAGTTTGCATTATTATACTAACAGATATCTACTGGTAAAATGTGCCAGCCAGATAAGAGAGGAAGCTAAGAATCCTGTCATTTAGTATTTTAGCTGGTCTTTTTTGAAGTGAATCTAAAAGCTTTGCGTGATCCGAGATTGACCAGTGGCATGTAATAAAGAAAACCCTCTTATGTCAGGTGAGGCACGCCTGATCATGTGATTTGATTAAACAATATTATACATTGTTTTGAATGCGAATCAGTGGGCTTGAATAATCAGAAATTTGGCAAGATGCCCTGCCACTTTTGATGGTTGTACAATGAATAACGTGATTATTACATTAATAAGTGATAAAATGTAAATATTTATTCTGGGTTAAAACTTCATAACATCATAGATGTGAGTTTGATGTAACTTGAAGAAAATTCATAGCTCCAATTCTATGATTACCAAAGTTTCTTGGAATGGTTGTGCAAAATGTTAATTTTTCCCATGTTTCCATACGTCAAAGGTCTTTCTGCTGACTACTGGCACGTGTATTTTTTGTTTAATTTTTGTCATTATCTCAAAGTTAGAAAAAGAATACATGTTCTTTCCCAACAGTTAAAAACCTTCTTTTCCTTTGGTCAAGCAGGAGAAACTACTGTGCTTTATGTAATTTCCTCGGGATCAACGCACATGCCTTTAGCAGACAAACATTCAAACTCGGTGCAGTCTTCCTTCTGTCCTTGGTGTATTTTAATAAACAATTCAAAGACAAAGAGTGTTTGATCCTAAGCGAATAGCAAGAGAATTACAAAATAAGGTTACGCTGAATCAGAACCTTGGTTCTATGCATGTGTGCCTTTACAACTGTCTTTAAATTTGATTAGTTACTCGTGGTTTCCTGTGGCACAGTCTAGTTTAAACCTGTTGGGGTCTATCTACTCCATTCAATTATAATTGGAGAGATCACCACAATGCAAACTCTCACTGTCTGATGTACAATGGTATCATCTCTATACTTGTATTACTGGAGAGGAAGCGAAACACTGAATACTGATTTAATTTGTATAAATGAAGTTCAGTCATGTCAGATTTCAAGTTCTCATTTCTTCTCTCCTACAAAGTACAAAGAAAGATCATGAAGACTCCATTGAAATTAATTCTTCTATTATCCGTTGTGCTTTTGGTTAACTACACAATCTTCTCTCCATCACTATCAACAATTGAGATTAACTCAATGAGAGCCCCATCTCAAGGAAGAAAGTTACTAAATTCAAGTGTAACTTCTACAAATACAGAGAGAATTGATGCAAGAAATATATATCCCAAGAGAGGCGTCAATGCAAGTTTAAGAAAACCACCAAAGAGCGGTCGAAATCCAATTCAGAACTAGTACGTGAATGTGGAAGGCAAGTGGAGAAAGTTGCAATTGATTTTCTTTTTTTTCTTTTATTTTGTTTCTAGATTAGGTGATACGCAACTTTGGTAATGGTTTAAATAAGAAAATCTTTCTAATCACATAGCATCAGAGAGTTAGATATGCCAAGACAAATATCTTCTAATTCTGTAAATTCAATAGCTTTTGTTGTAGCTTTACTTCTCTCTTCTTGTTTCCTAGTTCTTAATTTTTGTCTTGCTTATCTCCCACCGATTATTTAGTTCATTGCAAAAATAGTTTCAGGCACATAATGAATGAAAAACAAAATTTTAAGGATGGATATATCTAAACTACTACATGCTAATTAAGGAAGATAATAGCTTGCAGAAATGTACCAACGAGTACAGTAGTATTGATTAAAAAAATATCATTTCGCGATTAGCATCCATGATTTACAATGTAGAAATTTCATGTTTTTCCTCTGTGCTACTTGGAATATTGTACATCTTCCCTAAATAAGGTTGAGGAATAGAAGTCTTTAACTTCACATTTTGCCCAATTAAAACCAATTTCAAATGTCAGTTGATCCTAATTATTTCACTCTCTCAAAGTAGTGTCAATTTGATGCCACATCACAGAATTCCATTCTTGGTACACTGTCCTTATTTTGCAATCCCACTTTATCTTCAAATAAGAGGAGGTAAAAAATTGGCAATCACGAACAATAAACTAAATCTATATGAAGTTCACTATATTTTGCTTCTTAAAATTAGATTGAATTTTAACTTTACAATGAGCTAACTCAGTTTAATGAGAGCTAGTTCAAAGGTAAAATGCATAATGCAGCACTACTTCAACACAAAGTACAACAAAAATTTCACAACAGAAAATGACTGCTTGCCACAATATATACCAACAAATCCAAATATAGCAACATCCGTATCAACTTTATCCAAAAGTGCCCAAGTGCAACAGATTTCTCATCCTATTTCACCAAAGTTGATTTCAGAGGCTTTAGTTCTCTTCCTACCAATGTCGGATGCCGTGAGACTGGTCGAATTGAATCTTCCCCGACCTCAATTATCTCTTGAACCCGACCAACTGGACCAGGGTCCACAATCACAACCAATCCCCCAATTCTTCTATCCTCTCTCATCAATGGCGGATTGGAGTTACTAATCCCATGATTACTACCAACATTTCTAACATTACTACTGGTACTGTCACCATTGATATTGTTATCACTGCTGCCATGATTCTCTCTCTCCCTAGGCTGCACTCGAGGCACCACATGGGCCTGTACCGGTTGCGGTGCCGATAAAATACTGGCACGGCAAATTGGACAGTTTGAGTGTGATTCAAGCCACTTATCTATACAATCCACGTGAAATGCATGTGTGCACTCTGGTAAGAGCCTCAAGCTTTCCTCTTCGTTAAATTCCCCTAAACAAACCGAGCAATCAGTGGTGACGACCAATCCATCGTTCTTTCTGTACTTTAACAGCGCAATCCGATTGATCAGTGATTCATCAAGCCCGGTGTTTGGATCTAGGGTTTGAGACTGTGATTGCAAGGTTTCAACGGTGGGATCTGAGGAACGGGTTCCACGGTTACGCCGGAAGAAAGAGGAGGTGGAGAGAGCATAGTAGGAAACGAGGAGAAACGCAGCGGCCAAAATTGAGATGAGAGCGATCAACAGAGGGGAGAGGGAAGAGGAGGAACCGGAGGGTGTGCTTGAGGGATCGTCGGGGTAGCGAGTGTAGGAATTAGGTAAAGGAGGGGAGCAGAGGTTGGGGCAAAGGGGAGAGCATGAATCGATGTCATTGGTGCAAGTGCTAGGTGGAGAGATGGTGATTTGTTGAGGCGGAGATGGCGGAGGAGGCGGAGGAGGCGGAGGTTGAAGCGTCAGTGATGGAAGCGGCGGGAACAGTGTGGCCATGGAAAGGCGGGTTGGTTTGGGTTGCGGAGAAAGGAGGTTAAATGATTGCTTGGTTAGGTGGAGGTGAGAGAAGGCGAGGTGGTGACTGGTGAGTGAGTCGTTGAATACAGTTGAGAGGGGAACGAGATCTTCTACCGCGTAACAAAAATACTGGTGCTGCGGAGTAAATCTCAGTTTTTGATTTGCATCGAGATTCGTGTAAGATAAACTTTATAATATTAGACCTCCTGAATCCAATCTGAGACGTCCGTATATTACAGCGCAAAAAATCTGAACTGTCCGTCAGTACTGCGCTGTAGAAGAACATCTTCCAGTTGAAAGGTGCTTGCTGACTTGCTGTCTTTGCTTTGCTTTCTCTTTATGGAAAGTAGAGTTCGATTCTACACACATGGAATTAATATATTAAATGCACTAGTGCCAAAATGACGCACAAAAAAAATAAATAAATAAATAAAAGAGGAAGTTTCATGTTTGGTTTGACGAGTTCTTGCCTATTTGGGTCGTTAGGGGTGATATATGGGCTGCGAATGGGCCATGTGACAAAGAGTTGGGGATTTTTATTGATAGATGTACATTTTTTTTAACAGGTTGATAGAGAGAAAGCTATTTAACAGTTAATGCTATGTGATGGAAATCTTGATGGGTATGCTGGTATGCGCAGTATGTTGATCGATGCTTGAACGAATTTGGAAGGCAATATACATGCACCAAAGAAAAAAAATATAAAAGAGTACTAAAACGAATATATCCTTCTAAAATCTGACAGAAGAAGTAAGGTGGCTGAGAAAAGTAACGACCACGAAAAAGAATAGTACCAATTTTGTAGTAAAAAGAGAGTTTCAGTTCAATTGTCGGGCTGTGAACTTGATCGGCTTAAAAAAATTGAAAAAATTAAGATTTTTTTGGAAGATTACTGAATTCTATATCAAATTCTTATTTAGTCGTTACACTTTTGTATCATTCATTTTTAATCGCTGAATTTTGACATATCTTCATTGTCACTGTGTCATTTTTTTCGTAAAAGAACTATAACAAAATCTCATGTGACGCCAACAACAAAATATATTTATAAAAAATTACAATAATAATCACCATGATTTATTATTGTTTTATAGTGATAACAATAATAATATTAATTATAATATCAACGATGATAATGACGACGATGACGATGACGGTGCTGGTGGTGCACGACTGCACGTGGTGGTGATAATAATAATAGTAATAATTAGTATTTTATTAGTTAGTGAGTTTAGTTTTTTTATTTCCATCAGCGTTATTATTACTATTAAAGAAAATTATAATAAGAAGTAACATTTTATTATAAATAAAATCAAATGAATTCAAATGAAATTTATGTTGGTACTTAAAAGTAAAATAACTTCGTTTTTTCAGACTCTTCTTCTGCTTAAGAGTATGAAAAAAAAATTCTACTTTTTCTTTGTAATCTTCCGCTCTGTTTCATCTTTTGTTTGACAATTTTTTGCTCCTAAATTCTCTTAAATAAAATATCACAAAACCCAAAAAATATAGATAAAATTAAGAAATGATCTTAAAATAGAAGAGAGTTTCAATGAATTTTGTGGACTGAGATCATTTAAAGTGTAAAGTCTGGAGTGAGAATTAAAGTGTAAAGTGCACAATGATTCCAACCCAACCATGAAACAGAAAACATCGCATCTGATCATGTATTTCAATAGATCAGAAACACATCGTTACTATTACAGATACCAGCAAGCAAGAAACACAGTAATTCGTCAGAACACTGAGGCCATGTAAGAGCATCTTCATTTTTGAAATTCTTAGAGTTTCTAAATAATTGCCACATCAATTTAGAAATTGTTAGTTTCTAAACTCTACATTCCTGAAACTATAATTAGAGTTTTTTAATTGTCACATCATTCAATTATAGAAGAGAGAGTGTTGGGAAGCAGATAAACTTCAATCAATTATAAAGTCACGTAAGAGTTTATAAACTCTAGAGCAAAATTGTTAAATAAATAACTCATCTACATCTCTAAAACTCATTTAGCAGCCGCCACATAAGATTAGAAACTCTAAGAATTTCAGAAATGAAAATGCTCTAAGAATGCTAATGAAACTTAAAAGGCGCATTAATTAAGCTGATGAGTCTGAAAATGAAGAGAAAATCCAACAAGAGTCATTAAATCTTAAAGAAATCAATGGAATGGATTAAAATTAGCCTACTGGTAAAATTTATCAACGACTGAATCAAGAATTAGGCTGCAATTTAGTTCCTTCAATGGAATTCCTTTCATGCTGTATATGTTCCATCAGCATTCCAGCCTTCCAGGAATAAATCAACTTCGACATTCCCGGGACCAAAAAGTTTCACATTCACTCTCATCTTGAGCTGTAATTATAAAATATTTTCTATAATATAAATTGCGAGTTTATATTTTTTTTTCAATAATATAAAAAATAGTTAAAAATATAGTTAGTTCTTTTTTATTCTTTTTATTTACAATTGGGAGTTAAGGAGCTCTGGCGAGCCAACGTAAAAATTCAGTTGATCTTATGAAAATAAAATTTAATATGAATTTCATTTCTAGCCTACCTCAACTTGTTTGAGACAAAAGACTTTGTTGTTGTTGTTGCTGTAAAATAAAAAAACTAGTTAATAAATTGTGAGTTTGAATATATTAAAAAAGTTTTGTTATCGATTAGGTATCAGTGGGAACATCAAGATAAATGAGTAAGTTAAAATATTATAAATATAATCAAGTAAATTTATATAATCTACTTAAATAAATTAAAATTTTAATCATTATATTTTAGTACACTTAACAACCGAGTTGCGTCTGTCCTATAAATAAATGATGTCCTTTCTTATAAAGTTACCAGCTTAATCTCCAATGTTCAATTTCAACTAAATATTTTGAATTTCACTTTGCAAACTTCTGAATCGAATGAGGACTAGTTTAAAAGAATTAGTACAAATATTTTTCAACATTTCATATCTAGGGGTATACAAAAAAATTGCTAACACGTCCAACTCATCCGACACGCTCAAATTAACGTGTTTTCAACGGATTGAAATGTTGATGAATTGGATACGAGTTTGATATTTAGTTAACTTTTAGTTCAGATTGGATTGTAATTTTGACTTTAGCAATCCATTATCCATATTAAATCGGTCCAACCGTTTTTAATACTATTTTACAGTTTAAAAAATATATACATCTACACACAAAAAATAACTTACTCATATATAAAATCAATAAAAAAAACAAACATAATGCTTATTTATATTATATTTAATATTTTGTTACTCTTATATTAATACTCGAATATCGTTATGATATTTTATATATTTATCATCCTTTTTCTTTAGTTCCAATAATATTAATTTATTAATAAAAATAAAAATAAAAATAAAAATAAAAATCATCATAAAAATTGAAACTAGTTTAACCAGTGAAATCCTCATATGAAAAACTAAATTAGCTGAGTTGATTGACTGGTAAGTTGACTAGAATTTTTTTCAAACTGATATAATTGATTTGAATTCAAATTTTGATAAAAATACAATAACTCACCCATTGTACACTCTCATTAATATCAAATAAATAAGAAATGCAGGTTCAACACAATTGATAATGAACTTCATTTTTTTACGAAGAGGTGTGTTTAAATTTTGTTTGAGACGTTCGAAAAGTAATAAATGCAGAGGAGGTCTTTTATCAAAAAATAATAAGAGAAAAAAAGTTAGACTAAGAAAATCCGGCCTATTTAGATTTTAGACCCATAATAGCCCATTTATAGCCCATACATATATTCATAATAGCCCATTTATAGCCTCTTTAGAGACTAACTCTCTACCAAAGGGTCCGAATTTGCTGTAGCGCAACACATACACCGTAAAGATTGGACGATCCGAATCAATCGTCCATCTGCAACGGACCGTCAACGATGAAAATCAGAAGGATCAGATTTTTGAACACGAATCTCGATACAAATCAGACAATTCTGCTCCTGCGCTACACGGTATTGCGCAATAGCAAATTTGATTTCCTACCAAAGTGAACGATATAGAGAAATTGCAAAGTGCGTATTTTTTTATCCGAACCGTCAGATTAAGATCAACGGTTCTGATTTAAAAATACAAAGCCTCTGTATTATATTAGTGGCGTCGAGCGACAATCTTTTGATTTTAATCCGACAGTATATATTACAATATGCGCAATATGCAGAGTGGAGCGGATGCGATTGTCAGAGGATCCTGCTCCGCGCTCCCTCCGCCTTCCTTGGAAATAAATACAAGAGAAAGCAAGAAATAAATACACAGGTAAACCTACATCAACTACAAAACCTTGGGTCTGAATCGCAACGCGACCGCCACGCGCAATCCTCGGCCGCGGTTCGCGATTCCGCGGCGGCGCAGTTTAAGAGGACCTCAGAGGCGTACGACACCCTGATCGATGCGAGAAAGCGCGCTGATTACGATTTCAAATTGAGAAATTGTTCTTCCAACTGGACCCGCAGTCTAGTTCTATTGGTCTGGTCCTAGTGAGCTCATTTAAGGGTTTTGATTGGCAGGTGAGCTTTTCTTTCACGCATTTTATGTGTTATCAGTTAGTTTTGTTGTTATTGCATGTCAGATATGTTGAGAGGAATGATCACTGATGTAACATTCCTTTTTTGCTCTTGACTGGTTTGTACCAGTACTTTAACACTGTCTATTTTGAGCAAATAATGTACCATTTTGTGCCTACAAGTTTTAGTTTACCAAATATCGTCATAGACCCAAAGTAAACCCTGAGTTCACTGCTCAAATACGATATTACTTTCCCTGGAAAGATAGTTTCTTTTTCCAGCAAATTAATTTTTGAAACACAGATATTGCTCCAATGATGATTTGACTGTGAAATGTTTATTACTTACCTCTTGCAACAAAATTCCTGATAATGTTTTTCATAGTGTAGGTAGATAATACCTCACTTAGCAGGAAAATAATTAACATCTTCATAGTGTAGGTTCTTTGTAATGTGGGGTGTTACGGTTGGTAGTTTGGTACTATGTTATTGGTCCGGGTAGAAGTTCCATTGTGTTTTGATGTTCAAAACTTGGTCACAATGTTCATGAATCATGAAGAAATTACCTCACAACAAATGATTGAAGTTATTTCAGTTTTTTGGTCAGGACTTTCGAGTGGGTAAAAAGCCCCGTGCAATTCATTTCAGTATTCCAATGATCAGTAAAGCATTATATAAGATCTTTAGCAGGAGTTTTTCACCACTTATTTACTCAATATGCCTCGTCGTGAATTACTGTACCTATTTGACTCAATTCCTCCGAAAACCTCTCATTTCGACCTTTTAACTTTTAAAGAATCAGTGACACACACTGAGAAAGTCCATATTTAGAGTTGAATAAAAATATACAAAAAAACTTATTAAGGTTTGCCGTTTCCATTAGATTGTTTATTAGTAGCAAAGTTAGTTTCGGCAATGTCTTATAAGTTGGGTTCTGTCCAACGTGGCCAGGTGTTAGAGCCAAGATTGCAATAGCAATTTCTACAAGAGGATCAGAGTGGTACAGTAAAAAAACCAAGAGTATGACCTTGACTACAAAGCCTTAGTTAAATTATTGATAATACAATGAATTGCCTGATTATATTTTTCTTTTCTTCTATAGTGGATTGGTTGGATCAGCACTTTTTATAGAGAATGCAATTCAAAATGCTTGGAGTAGAAACAACTCTGCGGTAGGTTTTTCATCTATGACATTTCTCTTTATCTTTTTGCACCTTCATATTTTCCTTCTTATACCTTGAGGCTTGATCAGCCAATTTACATCTAATGCTTTCCTACTGTAAACTGTTAAATACAATCTACAATGTCTAGAGTTGATTTAGTTTCTTTTTTCTTTTTCTCCTTTTCTCGGAAAAAGAGCTAGTTCAAAGGTAAAATGCATAATGCATAATGCAGCACTACTTTAACACAAAGTACAACAAAAGTTTCACAACCTAAAATGACTGCTTGCCACATAATATACCAGCAAATCCAAACATAGCAGAATTCGTATCAACTTCATCCAAAAGTGCCCAACTGCAACAGATTTCTCATCCTATTTCACCAAAGTTGATTTCAGAGGCTTTAGTTCTCTTCCCACAAATGTCGGAAGCCGTGAGACTGGTCGGATTGAATCTTCCCCGACCTCAATTATCTCCTGAACCCGACCAATTGGACCTGGGTCCACAATCACAACCAATCCCCCACTTCTTCTATCCTCTCTAATCAATGGCGGATTGGAGTTACTAATCCCATGATTACCCCCAACATTTCTAACATTTGTACTGGTACTATCACTATTGATATTGTTATCACTGCTGCAATGATTCTCTCTCTCCCTAGGCTGCACTCTAGGCACCACATGGGCTTGTATCGGTTGCGGTGCTGACAAAACACTGGCGCGGCAAATTGGACAGTTTGAGTGTGATTCAAGCCACTTATCTATACAATCCACGTGAAATGCATGTGTACACTCTGGTAAGAGCCTCAAGCTTTCCTCTTCCTTAAATTCCCCTAAACAAACCGAGCAATCAGTGGTGACGACCAATCCATCGTTCTTTCTGTACTTTAACAGCGCAATCCGATTGATCAGTGATTCATCAAGCCCGGTGTTCGGATCTGGGGTTTGAGAATGTGATTGCAAGGCTTCAACGGTGGGATCTGAGGAACCGGTCCCACGGTTACGCCGGAAGAAAGAGGAAGTGGAGAGAGCATAGTAGGAAACAAGGAGAAACGCAGCTGCCAAAATTGAGATGAGAGCTATCAACAGAGGGGAGAGGGGAGAGGAGGAACCGGAGGGTGTGTTTGAGGGATCGTCGGGGTAGCGAGTGTAGGAATTAGGCAAAGGAGGGGAGCAGAGGTTGGGGCAAAGGGGAGAGCATGAATCGACGCCACTGGTGCAAGTGCGAGGTGAAGAGATGGTGATTTGCTGAGGCGGAGATGGGACAGATGGCGGAGGAGGCGGAGGAGGCGGAGGTTGAAGCAACAGCGATGGAAGCGGCGGGAACCGTGTGGCCATGGGGGAGGCGGGTGGGGTTGGGTTGCGGAGAAAGGAGAAAGGAGAAAGGAGGTTAATTGATTGATTAGGTGGAGGTGAGAGAAGGCGAGATGGTGAGTGAATGGTTGAGTAGAGTTGAGAGGTGCTTGCTCTCTTTGCTTTGCCTTTTTCTTTTGGGAAAGTTGGAGTTCGATTCTAATGGAATTAAAATATTATATTAAATGCAGTAGTGCCAAAAAGACGCAAAAAATAAAAAAGAGGAAGTTTGGTTTGATGAATATTTGGGTCGTTAGGGGTGATATATGGGCTGGGAATGGGCCAGGTGACAAAGAGTTGGGGATTTTTATTGATAGATGTGGAACATTTTTTTTCTTTTTCTTTCACTTGAGATCTGTTTTCTTTACCTGAAATAACAAGATTGGTCAATAAAGTGCATTATGTAAAGTGTAAGTACATGCTTAAGAAGGCCAAAACACAAAAAGATGGAGATCCGTGAAGTACTGAAATACATATATATATATATATATATATATACTAGTAATCGTACATGTGCACATCAACAGGAGAAAATAATGTAGACGACAAAATTGTCCGTATATTAATATATATTAATATATCACAATTTCATAATAAAAATATATATTATAAGAGCATATATATCATAAGATATTATATCAAAAATGAATGAGTGATCTAGTGGTTAAGTGCTTGAGAGGTGTTAGGCTTGATACAGGTTCAAAACTTGTTGCCTATCTTAATTTTTAGTGCATTTTTACTCTTTAGTCACAAGTTCTACGGGATCTTCTGTGGCGAATCTCTGAGAACAGTAGTGTTGAAGTTCGAAATTTGCTTGAGAAGCACTGCAGATGAAATTTGATCGGATGGCTGCTACAATGCCCGTCCAAAAAACCATTAAATCAGAGTCATTGAGTGTTTTGTCATCCAAACTCCTTAATAAGAAGGAGAGATATATAAGCGAGATCACGAGCAATGCATATCACTTTTTAGCAAATTCATTTACTGACATGTCATAGTTTTCCTGATTTTATGGGGGATAAATGATTATACAACATTTGTAATTAGCCTCAATAGTTTTCTCTTATAGGTTTATAATCTGTAATGGCAACACTTCAAAATCAACGCAAATCCTTGCAATGGAATATATCTTTGTTAAAAAAACAATTTTCACACGACCTTTTGCACTCAAAGTACCTCTTCTTTTCCGATTGGTTCGCTGAAATATCCTTGCTGGATTTCTGATTTAATAGTTCTGTTAATAAGTTAATGATTGTTAGTTAGGAAGGAATAATGCAAGTTCTCAGTTATTATAATCTTTAGTGAAAGCATCTCCTGATGTCTTCTCCTATATTACAATATATTAGTACCAATACACCTGTAAATTTGATTTCAATTCAATGATTGTGAGGAACCATTTGGTGGAAGGTGAGAGGGCCATACTTGCATGGCTATTCTGTACAGGTGTTAAGCTTTGACTTAATTTATGGGTAATTCTAAATTAGTCAGTTCTCAACCGACATGTGGGTCCACCCCTGAATGAATAAGATAAGCTCCTACTATGAAAGTAGATATGAATATGGTACAGTTGTGCGGTGGTGCCTAGCAAGTTTGAAAAGGTAGCTCTGAATAGTCTCTATTTATTTTTTCTGTGCCTTTATTTTCCTGTCTGCCACTAAACATGCACCTTTTTACCTTATTTCCTTTTGCATTTATGGTTTTTGTTAATTTGCATGTCTATAATAGTAGAGCTCTGTAGTGTTGTGCGTCATGTGAGCATTCTAACCTCTTTTTCAGGAAGTGTTTCATGACTTGAGCGTGTAGTGGTTGTTGTCTTGTTGATACCTAAATTGATTTATCAATATATTTCCTATTGATACCAAGTCCCAACAAAAAGAGTTTATTTTATTTCTTAATCAGTGAAGAAGGAATCTAATAAAGGTTTCAAAAAAAAAAAAAAAAGAAGAAGGAATCTAATAAGAAAGAATGGAAGCACCATTCAATGTAAGTTATGTAGGCGTAGCTCAGGAAATGAGGAGCCCACCGAAATGTATTTGCTTGCCTCCATAAATGGATGAACAAATTTGATTAGAGGAAACTGTACAATGGGGCCCAGAAAGAGAGATTAGTTTGTACAAGAAAAACCACTGCGAACTGCTCTCCTTGTGACCTTATTCTATAGGATTTAATTCTGTTGTGGTGCCGCTACATATATATTTTGATATATGATTTTAGGGTGCGCTTGGAACGTGCTAGAATTAGCGCAAAAATAGTGTTATTGTAGTTAGTAACAAAAATAGTGTTCATTTTTGTTATTTTAAATAATACGAAAATATTGTTAGCTTTTTTTTATTGAATTAGTGAAGATGTTGTGGGGGATTTATATTTTGAATAGTGATGAAGGAAATTAATAAAGCATAATTTTTTAATTGAATGATGGATGCTATTCGTCTGTTTGAACAACCACAGATCGTAGGTGCTTTTTCTGAATTTTTATTGGTCTGAACCTATGGCAGTGGTTATTCGTTAAAAAAATTTGTTGTCATATGTGTTGGAATTTTTTTTTAGAACATTTGACAAAAAAAAAAAATATATAGCATAAAAACTTAAAACTTGAATTTAGATGCTTCATAAAGATTTTTGGGGTTGAAATAGCGTCATTACGGGCTTTAGCCCGATAAAGTGTGTGGGTTGTCTTGCAGTTTCCAAAAAAGTTCTCATAATAGCGAATGAGAGTTACGAGTCAAAAGTTACGTCCGTTTGAAGATCATATGTTATTTCATGCTTGTTTTTTTTTGTCAAAATTAACATTTAAAATGATTAAAATTTGTCAAAAAATACTATTGGTTCATTTGAACAGCCACGCATCGTGGGTTCTTGAAATGAAAAAGTTCTTTGAAGATAAGCCAGCGATTATTTAAAATAATTGTTGGCGTAGGTGAAGTTACACCAACGGTTATTCAAAAAATCGTTGCCTTCGATTTTTCTTTGATATGAAAAACAAGGCAACGATTATTTTAAATAATCGTTGCCATAATGTCACCTACGCCAAGAATTATTTTAAATAACTATTGTCTTATTTTTTTGCTAAGTTGTTTAACAATTTCTTCAATAATTGTTGTTTTATGAGAGTTTTCAAATCTATTTTATGTGATAGTAAATATTACTGATACTGAAAATATTGAAAATCATAATGAGTAAAAAAGTTGTCGTATAAAAAATTGTGATATGCGATCTAATTTTTCACAATGTATGTTCCATATTATTTCAAATTCATTAAATCGACCTTATGCTGGTGTACTAAATCTTAGAGAAATAAACATATGTTTCCTGTTTTATTTTTATCCAAAGCCATCTTGCAGCAACGAAATGCATTATTTGAAAAATGTAATAATATCTCTTTTGTGGTACACCACAATATTTTAGCTGTTTTGTTACCTCACTAACAAAAATTTCCGAAAATTTCCAACGATTTTTGCACTTCCCAAAATATAACTCATTATTTCTGGAAAAAAAAGAAATCATTGAGCATCTGAGTTTGACAGCATTTTAAAAAATATAAACTTATCTAGTTGTACAATAACATGCACATTATTATTCACACAAGAGCCCATGTTACAAACCTTATCTTGTGCTCTGTTCTCTTGCTTAGCAGTTAGCAACCACTCTTTACTTTATCCTTTCAATTGGCATGTCTATTCCAAAAATTCCTCAACTTGTGGGTTGTCAACAAGCTCTATCATGAGGTTTTAAATGATTGATTTTCTTTACTTTATTGAACTTTTGAACTAGGCAAGTTTCAATAATGATTTCTATTGAAACATAAAGTGGATGGTGTATTAGTTATTCCTTCATGAAATTTTCAAGGGATCTCTGTATTTTGATGAATTTGCAACATGTGGATATGAAAAGTTGCACAGCCAACAAACAAGGAAAGAAAAGAGACATCATTTTGCTAGCTTAGTGGCAAAGAGTCTTGGTTTATATTGATTTTTTGTATAAAGAAAAAAAAAAGTATATACTTAAAAAGTTATCACTCCTTAGGAGGTTTATGTAAAACTACTTTAATTAATATTTCAAGTTGAAACTTCTAGTTGGGGTCGAATCCAAAGAAACAAAAAATAATGCTACAAATTAAGAGCAAAGAGCAATGTATATTGTATTGTATTAGAGGGGACCAATTCACACCTTATGCCAAAAGGCACTATGTAGTGATGGTTCAGTTTTATCAATATTTGTCTTGATTTAGCTTCCAAAACCCTAATCCTCAATTACACATTTACACTGCAGTTTGTCTTGATTTTATCAAGATTTGTAATGTACACAAAATGCACAATGCAGTTGAGGATCACTAAACATTTAACAAAGCAACCAAGGAGAATCACAAGTCTAGCACTAATGATACAAGGTTAATTCCTCTCCCTATATGCCTATAATAATGAGAAGCATTTTTCAATTTTGCAAAAGTTATTTTAAAAATAAATAAATGTGAAGTTAATACCGGCTTTTATATATGTTAAAAATAAAGAAACGGAGGCCTCGCTATATATATATATATATATATATATATATATATATTACAACGAACAACATGCCATCATTAAATGAGAAGGGACTTATAAGTTTTTGAATTAAATCCGACTGAAAACTATTTCATATGTATTATTGTTTGATAATGCTAGGGTTTAAAAAAAATCCGGGCGGGTCTACCCGCCCGTGCCCAACTCGTGCCCGGATCCGTCCGGATTCCGGATCCACGGATCTATTACGGGTCGGGTTGGCTCCAAATCCTCCAAACCCGTCTAAACCTGTGCCCGTGTAGACCCGTGCCCAACCCGTCCCAAGACCCGTCCGTGCCCGACCCGTGGATCCGTGCAAAAATTCAAAAAAATACAAAAAAATTCAAAAACATTCAAAAAAAATTCAGAAAAATTCGAAAAATATATATATATTAAAATAATGTGCAGTTTTAAATTCAAAAATTCAAAAAAATAAAAAATTTCAAAAAGTTGGACGGATCCGTGCCCCACCCGCCCAGATTTATCACGAGTCGGGTTGGAGGTTTTGGGTTCGAACCCTTGCATACCCGCCCCGTCGTACCCGTGCACCCGCCGTACTCGTGAATCCGGACGGGTCGGATCCACGGATACCCGACCCGGCCCGTGATTAAAACACTAGATAATGCAAGAAAATATATTTGTGAGCAACCCTCATTTCTCATTGGTGATGTGATAATGATTTTATGATTATTGAAATAGTCAGTATTGCTAACAGCTGTGTTTTTGTGGCCACCAAAGCTACACGGATCATGAAATCACATGTTGTTTAAATTAACATTTAATTTAATTTAGGTATCTTTTGTTTCAACACATAAACATCAAAATATGTATTACTTTTGCATAGGGCTATCAAACGCACGAAACGATCACGCAAGTATCTTCTTGTATGTTACGTTGTGTTTTAAGAGCGTAAGGGTTTTTGTTGCGTCTTACCTTACGTTTAAGAAAATTTATTGCGTTTGCGTTTGCGTTTAGTTAGACGTAAAAACGTGCAAAACGTTAAATTTTTTGCACGTTTAACTTGCTACTAACAGTGCACAACAGAGCCAAAAAATAAGGGAAAAACTGAAAATTTACAAAAAATTTATCCCATAAAACTAACGAATTTGTAAAAATAAAAAGGACCTATGAAAAAAGTTACATACATCCTTATAATAGACTAAGATGAATTTATTATATGATGGAATTCAATACAAATCTCTTCATAAAGTTCACGTCATATCCATTTTATATTCCACATATTCTAAAAGTATAAAATTTCATAAAGTCGGGTCACTTTTGTAAGAACAAATGATTGTCATTGAATTTGGATCATAAAATAATACTTTTACGTTGTATTCAATTAAGAAGAGAGAATAAATTCTCCCATATGCATGTGAATGCAAAAGTCATTTTTAATCATCTTTACCTACAAAAAAATTTAAGTCTCTACTGAATACTCATATTTGTACTACGCACTCAAAATTATTCCGAACTCGTACAATTCTGAACGTAAGACGCAATAAACGTAACGTAAGTGATCACTTGCGTTTACGTTGCGTTTAATTGAATGCAACCAAAACCGTTTGTTCCTTACGTTTCGTTTAACAAACACAACAAAATTTTCTTGTGTTTAACATTACATCACGACAGAACAAAACATAAAAACGTGCAAACGGTGTTGCGTTGACAACCCTACTTTTGCAAAGCAGTTTGGTGACAACATAAATATATTAACAACCCTTTTTCTTTATAATATCAAGCCCATCTATTACCGGGCCCAATGCAATAAAGTTTAATTTATATGGGCTTAGAAGAAAACATACTATAAATTATTTAACAAATGGCAACTAAGATTGCTCTGGTGATAATCCTTTTCTACCTATTATGATATGTAGAAAATATGTGTTATTTAAGTATAGTAGAGACACAATGTTAAGCTATAACATCAGTTATGCAAACCAAATTTAACAGTAATTAATTGTTTACTTTAAATCAAATTTAAAGCTATAACACTCGGTTCAGGTTGCATAATTGATGTTTCTTTGTTTTTTATTAACTTATAATTTGGAGATCCACATGATGACTCGTGAGCTCTGTCATTTCATATTTTGGCATATTATTGATGCATGTGGGAATTAATTAAAGAAGGAAAATATTTTGGTGATTTCTTTGTTGATACCTACGTAGGGCGGATTCAGGATTTTCGCCCGGTTCAAAATTTACGATTTTTTTTCTCGGAGGTACGAAATGATGTTTATTTTTACAAAAAAAATATCTTACATGGTTGTGCAAAAAAAATTTAAATACCTAGTTATTTTTGAAAAAAAAAACTTCAAACTTCTGATTGTTTTTGAAAAAAAAATTTCAGGGCTCTTCAGCTACATTCATGGATGCATGTGGCTCCGCCACTGGATATCTTACTGTTATGCATGTTATTTTTGTATCGAAAAATAATTATGTATTTTAAACACGCAGAACAATTAGATCTCGTCTAACATGCATAACAACTCGTCTAATCTACATAATTATTTTTCATATATGATAATTTGTCTTAACATATATAACACACGGATATTGATAAGATATCGATAGGATAAATATATCAGCTTTCAATAAAGAAAGCGAGCTTAATTTGTGTCAGGTCACTATCAGTTGTATTTAATAATTATTTATTATAATTAATTAATTGTCCTTGTCACGTCAAAATCGTGACCAAACAGCCTCCATTTCATGTAGAGAAAGCATTAGAGGTTCTTTTCTTGTGACCTTTGCAGCTTAAGCTCCACAAATGTGATATTTCGAAAAAAAAAAGACAAATTTTATAAAATAATTAATTGATACAATACATGTGGAAGATCATAATCTTCGAACAGTCAACTAAAATCTTTTTACGTACAACATTTTGATGAACATTTAAAATGGTCCCATCTTTTATTAGAAAAATTGAATAATTTTTTTATTAAAATATAGAAAGGTCAGACCTTCCACTTTTAGGGTTTAATATCCGGTCATGAAGCATTAAATCCTCTTTTTTTATAATTGTTACATAATTTTTAAATTGTAAAATTAGTTTGTAGCGTGGTCTAAATGATATATATGCACAAGTCAACAAAAATAACAAAATGTGACTATGTGAGTCCTTTTATTAAAGATTAATAATTCATAGCTGTCTATGTTAAACAATCTTATTGGCACTCAAATTGCATATAATATTTGACAATTCTAGTTTATTAATCTGGATCATTTTTGCAGAATTTGGTTGAGAGGTTCTGTAATGTTCTCTCAAACTCTTTCTTTTACTTATCACTTTATATTTTCTATATATAGAGTATATTATTTTTGGGTTTTTTTTCTGAGAGAGATCATGACTTATCACGTGGAGATCACGAACCTTTTAAAAGTGATGTGTGATAATTTTTCAATTTAGTCTATCAACAAATTGAAAATTATCAAAATTTTATTTTTGCACATTTAAAGTCAATTTCTATAACACTTCATATCTATATAATTTATACTTTAATGATCACTTATGATATCCATATATTTCATTAAATTATTAAATCCGGCAATATTATCCAATATACTTACTATATGCAACAGACCAAAGTGTTATTTACATATTCACTCGAAATTGTTTACGACGACCTTTTTGTGGATTTTTTTAAAGTTGACTCATATATTATTAAATAAAAGAACAGTAAAGTCTATTTTATATGTCCTATTTTCAGGAATATCAAAGAAAATTTAATGATATTTTAGAAAGATCGGACCTTTATGGTTTAATTCCAGACATGAGACATTAAGTTGATCTTTTGGTAATTGTAGAGGCATTAAGAGGATTTTGGAGGCATACAAAAATAAAGACATCCTTTTTTTTGTTATAAATAAATTTTAAATTCCAAATTTGAATTGCAGTGTGGTCTAAGTGATATGGGTAGTGTTATTGATATCGAAAATATTGCTCCTCGCATCGAAATTAAATTCATTTAATTTTCAATTTAACAATTTGATGCTTAAAAAAACAAGACAACACCTTCAATGTGACAATTAATTGTATATTTATTTTTTATTATTATTGATATTTTTCTGATCATTTCAGATAATATGGATTCCTATTTATGATGTTTGTAACATTTCGAACCCACTGTTTCTTTTTTTTTCTTAGTTTTTCACTACTGATCCCACTAGTATTTTAGACAATGAGATTAAATTTTTTTTTTTTCTTCCTCTCAATGATAGATCGTTAGCATATTTTTCATAAATAGGTTGAAAAGGTCTACATTTTCTTTAACGGACACATTTTCATTACATCAATAAATAAGATGTAAAATAAAGATGTAAATGAGGTTAAAAATTCGCACATACTTATTTTATTAAACTCGAATAAACCATCTAGTAAGATTAAAAATGTACATATCAGCTATAAAATAACATACATAACAATTCGTCTAACGCGCATAACAAATTATCTAACGTGCATAACACATGTGTATCGATGGAGTTACCAATATATCACCCCCTTATAAAAAAATCTCATCTTCATCAATTTATCTCAATAAACACCAAGCTTTCCAAAAATCAACAAACAGTACCACTCTAACTTTTTCGAACTCTATTGATTTTACAGAAAAAACAGTCCTTTTATGTCCCTCTCAAATGATACATATCAACTAATTGAATTTTTTGAACTCTTTGATTTTACAGAAATACAGACCTTTTATGTCCCTCTCAAATGATACATACCAGCTGCTCTGCCTTTATGAATTTTCCTTCTTTAGTTTGGATTATATCTCTTTTGTAAAATGGCAAACGAAAGTAGGTTTAATATGGTAACAAAGGCATTGGATCTCCAAAAAAATTAATAAGAGAATTATGAAGTAATAAAATAAGGAACTTTTACAAGTAAAAAACACCAATTACAAAAAAAACAAGTAAAAAATAAGGAACTTTTTTCTATATGAGCAAAACTCTATTCATTTAAAAATAAAAGGCAACGCCTTCCACACAATGATTTATGACAACTAAGCTTTTACCCTCAGATTACATTTAAATAAATTAATAATTGATTAAATCAGGATCTCAACAGGAACAGAGGTTTGTTAAAGAGCAAGCAGGTGATAAAAAAAGGCGTGAAAGCTGTACACGTTGCACAGACATTGATTGCTACCATTTAATAGCCGTTATATCTAATCCCTTTCGTTACAAACCCTTCGTTTATTGTGGGTTAGTGAACAAACTGTACTATCCCATAGATCAATACCATAACTGCAATAATTTTATAGCTATAATTAATTAGCCAGACACCAAACCAAACCATGTTTGATTCCCTTTGTTTCTGTGATTCTGTCTAGTAATACCATGGAGAAATATCTGCACAAAGCTCTAGCAAATTTTATACTCTCAACAACTCCTCAATTTTACACCAAATTAACCAACCAACTTGGTGAGTTGGCAAGAGGAAACAGTCAGCAATTGAAAATGGAACTGAATACACTTAAAAACTGAGACAACATAGTCAAAATTTTCTTTTTAATTTATATTTGTGTAGTTGTCAAAGTTATCAAAGAAATAACTCAAGAATTTCTTATTGGTTATGATGACTAGGCTAGATACTGGATAGACAATGATTTCTGGTCCAAGGATAGGCCAAAGAAAAGATCAAAATCTCCAATTCCCGTAGTGGTTTTGCAAGGAACAATATGATAATGAAAAGAGATGAATATATACAAGGATTTAGAGCTCATAGTTCATATGTTAGTTCATAAAAGTAGCAAACTAACAAATTATATCTGTATATGTACTACCAAAACCAGGATTCATTGCATAACATATGGAAAAAGACCTCAATCTAGCCAAGCTGCCTGCAACGACAACGACGACACCCGCACCTGCAAGTGTACTTGCATGCAACACTAGTTGTATGCAGTCCCACAATCTCAGTTCCTGACACTGGCACACAAGTTTAGTTACACGCAATTTCATCTGGACGCAGTTCAAAACCCGTTCATCTCCAACAGATAAGTCCGTCGCTTGAGTAATGCCTTCACTGCGTCTTTGTAGGCACCCTCAAAAGCACCAGAAACGAAGGCCTCGGTGTCTTTCTTCCCACTTCCAGCATTTGCATTTCCATCTCCAGCCGGTCTAATAGAAACAAGTGTGGCGCCTTGAATTCCGGCAGCTCCAGGCAATTCCAAATACGGTGCGTACCTCAATTTCATATTGGATGCTGGCACCTGCGTCCTACTAGAGGATGCTGAGGGAGCCAATGGTTTTTCTCTAAATTCCTTCAATTGCTCTTTTCCCATTATTAAAGTCCCCTGACCGTCAGCATCGGTCAAAACCAAACTCTTCAAGGTCGGGTGCGCTTTAATTATTTGTCTTAATAAATAATGCCGCGTCGATGCCGCAATCAGAGAACTAATCGTCCATACAACTCGCAATTTCAAGCCACCGTTGGTATAGAATGATTCAGGAATGCTGCCATTGTTTTCTTCGGGTGATAACGAAGAAGTAATCGCAGCATTGTCGGTTGCTGGCTTGTGGTCCATGCGGGTCCCACCGAATATAACACAATTTTGCAAAGTGCTCCCGAACTCTGCTTTCCATTTTAGTATCACCCCGTCCTCAGTGCCAACATCACCAGCCGGTAACTCGATGCGTAAATTCTCGACACTGGTGAAATTCTTCAACACTTGTACCGGGGAGTGTTGTGAGAGTTGCGGCAAGAGGGGACGGTTCGGGCCACCGATACCGCCATGAAGGTGGCTTAAGGGTTTGAGAATGGTAAATAACATGAGCTTTAGGAAGTGAGAGAAGAGGTTTCTGGGCTTTGTCGAGGTCAGGGTTAGGGTTTCATCGGAATCACCCGTACAACCAGGTCCATCAGAGGTGACAACCCGATCGATTCGCACAAATAAATCAGTGACCTGGGGCACGAGCAAGTTGAATCGACGGGACACTGCCAAGCACCGGCCTAGGGAACGGACATCAGAGAGCTTGTTTAGTATGACAAGGATTAACGGGTCGGGTAGCCGGTCAAACTGGTCCTCTTGGTTTTCATCAAACAAGAAAATGGCTGGGTCGGCATGAATGCGGCATTTGGATTGAGTCATTTTCTTCAAGTTTGTTGCGCTTTCAGGTATGGAGCTCTGATTTTATTTCCCTTGAGACCAGTTTTCTTTATCTGAAAGAGCAAAAATGGAGGATAAAGTGAATTAGGTAGATGTAGAAAGGAGATATTAAAAGACCTTGAATAACTTGTGCAAAAAGCACAATAGAGATTAGAGAGGAGGATATTTAACAATTAATGCTAGTTCATGGCCGAATGGCCGTGACCATGAAAATAATGGAGGCAGGTAGTCGGTTAGAAATAAATCAAGGGATAATAAGAAGAAATTGTTGATGTTAGAGTATGGAAACAAAATTTGAACGCAAAATAGTGCACATATAACAGAGAAAAGGTAAAGTAATGCAAGAAAAGGTCATCATACCGCTAAATTTGACTGAAGAAAACAAAAATAAAAGGCAACAAACAAGAAAACTGGGAGTAGAAATTTGGGAAGCAAAAAAAAAAAAAAAATAGAGAATTCCAGCACCCTGTGTTCTCCACCACTCAACCCCAAATTGTATTGTTTGTGAAGTACCTCAGTTAAAGTTAGGATCTTCTACAATCCCCCATTGTTGTTTTGCAACGAAGGTTTGGAAAAAGCTATCAATCGACAGTTTTGCGCACGATTGGAGCCGATTATGCGATTGTTGCAAACCGAGTGTACGCGTTTTGGTTTTGAGAGAAAAAAGAAACCCTGGAAAGAGACTCACCGTTGGAATGGAGTTACGCTGATTCTTCTCTCTTTATAGATTGTTTCCGACTGATTGATTGATTATTCGAATTTGATTCTTCGAAAGGTGGATGCGAATTGAATTTGTGGGAAGAGAGGGAGAAGCGAATCGGGGGCAAGCGTGGAGTTAGTAGGTTTGGTTAATTAGGAGAGAGAAGAGAAGAGAGGAGAGGAGGAGAGGAAGAAGATGGGTCTGAGTGGGATGATGCTTAATAAATAGGCTCAGGAGAAAAATCAATAAATATATTTATTTCGGCTATCTATCTATCATTTCTCTTTTTTAAGTTGGGGAATTGTTTTTTTCCTTTTAACAAACCTATCCATTTTTTTCTTTTTTTTTAATAAAATAAAATATTTTGAACAAGTTTGAGTTTTTGATATGACTTAAATGATTCTTACTACATCTCCATCATTTATCTGACATCTACAAATACAGTAATAGAGATGCAATACTACTAATTTAACAAGTTGTCTTAATTAAATATGTATTGAAATATCACGTCTGTCATTGCAATTTTTTTTTTTTTTGCAAATCATATGATCTTTTTTTATTCCTTCAATTGTAAGTTAGAAAATATATCTAAAAGATGAAGTCAGCGAATTAAAAATATAGAGATAAAAAATATTATGAAATTAATATGATATTCTTACTAATCTGATTTTTTTTTAATTCATGAGTGGCATCTCTATTAAATTTGGGATTCCGCATTTCAGGGTTATGCTTTTAACTAGGGTCGCAAACTAATCGAACTCGAACGAACTAGCATGCTTTGTAGTTTGATTTGAAATCAATTTCGAACTAGTTTGATTTGAAACAGAACAACATTCGAAAGAACTATGTGATGTTTGAGTTTAATTTGATATTGATTCGAATCGAACTCGAACGAATTACGAACTACAAATTTTCTTGTTGTCCGACCGTAAAGAAGTAAAAGAAGATGACAAAGAAGAAAATTTATTATCTAAAAGAAGAGGGTGAAGAGTATGATGTTGGCAATAGAGAGAGTGGGTACGAACCAACTAGAGATTATCTGAATGAAGATGTGAAGGCTGATATTAAAGATGAATGGACCAACTATAGGGGTGTAAACGGATCGGATACTATCCGACTTTATCCGTATATGTATCCGAGAAACAGCGGATACGGATATTCGGATACGGATATTTTTCGGATACGGATACGGATACGGATATTTATCAGACGGATACGGATATTTATCAGACGGATACGGATAAGGTTACGGTTTTGAATATCAAATCGGATATGGATACGGATACGGATACGGATAAATATCCGTATCCGAACATTTTTTTTTAGCGGATATCCGAATAAGGTGTAGAAGTATTTTTCGAACAATCTTGTAGTTGACAAATTTTGCGACTAATATAAAAGTATTTTGAGTTGGAAGACCTTAAATTGAACTTGATATGCAGTAAACTAAGGATATTGTAAATGGTGACTACTGATGTGTGTTTACAGTAGGCACTGTTCTACACAATTTAGATATAATATAATTGCTAACAAGTGTTGTTGTTAATTACTAGAAATGGTTTCAAGTATTATTGATTAAGGATTAATTTAATGACACCTTATACAAGAAATGATTTCAAGGATCATTATCCGATATATTATTTTTCGCACTCGCATCCGTCCGACATCCGATCCGTATTCGATAACCGATTAATATCCGATTCGTATCCGTATCTGAAACTTTTCGTATCCGTATCCGCATCCGAAAAATTATAACGGATACGGTAAAGTCATTATCCGTCCGTATCCGATCCGTTTACACCCCTAACCAACTATCTCTGATCGAAATGAATGTGAAGTGGATAATGTAGTTGAGAAAACGAGAGAAAAATAACAACAAGATTTGAACTATATATTTCGTGAACAACATTAGCATGAATTGTGTCAAGTCCGAGTTGGGTTTGATACTAATACAAACGAACTCACAGCATAGACTATAAATATATATATAGTCTCAATATCATCTGACGGTTAAGATCTTCTCTAGATTCAAACTGTTTTAGTTCACAAACAGTTTCAAACGAACCGACTCTAGTATGAGTTTAATTCAAAACTATTTTGAATTAGTTTAATTTAATTTGAAATTAATTTCGAACTGAAATCGAACGAACTAATATCAAAAATTTTTTCGAATCGAACTCGATCGAACGAATTATAAACTAAGAATTTTTATTACAACCCTGTTTTTAACTGCGTTGGTTACTTTCTACAGATATCTGTTGGATAGTTTGAGTCATACTCATACATGGTTTTCTACGAAAAAAAAAATATATATATATATATATATATATATATATATATGTACGATGAAATTACCACTTAACTTTTATTGGTTTTATTGTAAAGATTTTAAATAGGCTTCTTCAATTCTATGTAATATACTGTTTGTATATGTAAAAAAAGGGATCGCATCAATGTTTTATTCAGGCAATGAATTAGATAAGAACTTTATAACGAAAAGGTAACAATGCATTCTTAATTTTTACTACTTCTGGAATGATTGTGTTTCACATATCATCAATGTAAGTATAATTCAATATTATATAAAAAATATTAAATTATGCCCGCTGTAATTCATTTCATTTTATAGATGTTTGATGAAGTGATACTCGAATTGGTTAAATTTTAGACCAATTTGTTTTACATTTTTTTTTAAATTCATTGTCAAATTTACCAAAACAACTCATAATCTATTAGTTTTGTGATGATTTCTATAAATAAAAATTATATAGAAATCGGACACGAGAGAAGATCACTTGACAATTAATTATTTTGACGAAATTTAGTATAGATTTCGATGTTCATTATGTAGTTTAAAATTTCAATTTTTCTTAACAATTAAATTACAAGTAGTAAAGGTCCAAGTTGAAAAGAGTCTCTGATGGCTAAACTTTAATATTAGAGTACACAAAACCATACCTACAAAATATTTTTATTGAGCCTGACTATGATACTTCACAAAGCAATAAATGATCGGTATTTCGTCGCCGTATCTTCAATTTTAAAGTTCAAACGATCAATCAAAATCGTAGAACTTGATCTTCATACTAAAATCTTCTCGGAGATAGAATTTTATATTTTTTAAAATTTATTTTCTATTTTTTAAAGATAATGAAAAGTCGGTTAATCTAACGATTTTTTTATCATTCGATATGAAATATTTTTTACCTCTTTTAAGAATAATAAAAATTCTAAAAAAATATAAACTTTGGTCTCTAATGATATTTTAATATAAAGATCAAAATTCTATGATTTGAGTTAGTCATTTCAACTTTGAAATTATAGATAAGAATGTGAAGTACGGTTTGATTGATGTTTTGTAAAGCACTGTAGTTATGATCTTTTTTATTTTGTTAAAATCTTTTTACATTTATTAAATAAAATAATTTTAAAATTATTAAAATAATCGTTGTCAAGTAGTACCTTCTCATATATGTTAACATATTTATAGATTTTTACCGAACATAAAATTATGCATAATTTATATTTAATTTTATATTTGAGAAAGTAAAATCCACACGTGATATCATACAATGCAACACGTATTTAAACTAACAAGATTATTTTTCAATATTTTTAACTTTACTTGATACAAGATTAGGGATTTTCCAAAACCAGAGAATCAAACATGCAATGTAAGGCTCCTCACGGCACGCATCAAGAATCGTGCATAACTAAATATATCGATTATTGATACCAGATGTTATTTTGCATATTTAGTTGAGTTATTATGCATGTTATTTATTGTATGAAATAGTTATGTATGTTATTTTTTGTATTGAAATAGTTATGCATGTCATTTGAGTTATTATGCACATTATTTTGTTAATATGTATAATAATTTTTTAAGTAAAAAATAATATGAAATAACATGCATAATAACTCAAATAATATACATAATAACATCGTAGTCAGTATCAATATTAATATCTACAGAACATTATCATTTCATATTTCTATTGGTGGGAAAGAGAAGACCTCGGCCTGTGCTAAAATCACTGTCTCTTTTCAATTGACACAAAATCATTAATTATTAAATCCGTAATTTGTTGTTAATTAAACCGACAGTTGTTCTTCTGTCTTGCTCAGATCCTCTCCAGTTAAAATAGCTACTACGCGTTATTTAACAAAGTCTGATTTATGTATTTAACCAATTTATTAAATTGCATTCATCCGTTTGATGGCGTAACTGGAACCGCATCTCCTGCTCGTAAATCCCTGCTTGCTTCCCTGCTTGTTTCGATTTGGACCGTTAAAAACTCATCTAACGGCCAAAGCATCTGCCCCTGAATCAAATCACAGCCGTCCGTGAAGATCAAACGGTCGGATCTAAGACAAACAGGGAAGCAAGTAGGGATTTACGAGCAGCAGATTCGGACCCGGCGTAAATTTATACGCGTGAATTAAAATGTCTGGTTGAGAACTAGTCGGTACGGAAATGCTAGGAAATTGTGTATTCTTGTTTTCTGTGATTATTTTTTTGGGATTTGATGCAACGACAAATCAAGTCAGGATCGGATCCACTTTAAAAAAGGAAAAAGAAACGGATCCATTATCGTTTATTAAGAAGGAATAACATCACACTAATTATCCGAAATCAGTTCAACACATTTTATTTGTACCGGAAATTTGGGAAGGAGCATGTTGTTGTTTGTTTCAATATTTCAGTTTAGTGTTTACCGAACGAACGGGTACGGGCAGACACGGACACAGGCACAGATTGTTCGGGTCACGAGTTGTACGAGCACGGATTGTACGAATCGGATGGGTTGAATTTTGAATGATGACTCTAACAAGCCCTTTGGCCCATCGGGTTAGACGGAACGGGATGGAACGGGGCGGGTACGGGCGGATCACGAATTTATTATTTTTATAATTCGAAAATTTATAAATAAAAAAAAAAATCCAAAAATCCAAATAATCGAAAAATACAGAAATGACAGGTAACTTTAAATGATTAAACTTCGTACTCCCGTGTAATGAGAGGTAACTTTCAATGATTAACATTACTTTTTAATTATATTGATTTCTCTTATTAAGTTCCAACCGTAAAAGAAAATGTTTACTTAAGAAAAAATAAATAAACACATAGAAAAAATGGTATTTGTTAAAAATACAAGTTACTCTCCTTCTTTATTCCGAGCGAGACCGGCTATGTTAATATGTAAAAAAATAATATAGGCGGAGTTCTAACCAGCAGGAGATTTAATTTTTTTATCGTTTGGAACTAGAAAATTTAAAGTTTTTCATTTTGTACTGCTGAGTAGGTCCCACGGGTGGGAAGGGCGGGTTGTTTGTGGGTTCAAACAGGTTATCACGTGTTAAAACGGATTACATGCGGGTTATGACGGGTTACGAGTCACGAGACGGGTGTGCACAGGTCATGGGCACAGGCGGGGCGGATTAAGGACGGGTTGAAAAGGAACGGGTTTGCATGGGCGAAATTTCGAAGGAGCGACCCTAACCCATATGAAACTCGCCCTTGACATGAATACGGACGGGCACAGATTGGGTCCACGAGCAGGCGACGGAAGCGGGCGGACGCAGATCGGGTTGACCCGCACGGGTTTTGTCAAAACACTATTTCAGTTGAATGAACTTGCTGTTTTGGTTGCACATTGTTGTGTGTCGATTTTGTGAGGCAATGCGAAATTGATGTATCTTTTTGTTAGAAAGTTAGTACAATTAATAGTGTAGTGTACTATTAATAGATTAGTTTAGACAAAACAAAATTGTGTCTGGTTTGAGAAGTGAGATATCTGATGTATGTACCTAATATATACTATTACTAATAGATTCCAATCTCGGATCAATATTCTCTTAACAAACGGATTTGAGGTGCAGTAACCAAAGTTTGACTCCGACAAAGGTCCAAAACACCCGCCGCGTTCCCCTGTCTCTATTTTGTTTTGTTTACACACTACACTTTACACTTTACAGTTTACAGTGATAGATTGATTGATCGATTATTTACAGGCCATGTAATTGTAAAACAGTAGTTCCTGTATTATTCAATTGAAGGTCCCGGATTTCAAGTAAATTGTTTAGATGACACTAGCTGCCAATTGCCATGTCAAACCTTCCACAAATTAAAGTATTTATTTATTACCTTTGTCATCGCATTAGCAGGAATTGACAAAATCCGATCGGATCCAACCCGATTCGGGAAATTCGAGGTCGTGATCCGGCCTGGTCCAACTCGTGCGAACTCGTTCAAAAAAAAATTGAGGGCCAAAGATGGATGGTGGCCAAACTTTTTTGGAAAAACTCTCACTCAAATCCGATCCGAGATTGGACCGACCCGACTCGTCAACCCGTGCAAAATCCATCCCAAACTCGTCGAAATCCGTCGAAACCCGCCCAAATTCGTACAATCCATCCCAACCCGGGAATAACCCATTAAATTAAAAAAAATAAAAAAATAAAAAATTTTAAAAAAAAACCCCGTCCAACCCGTCGAAACAATCCGGATCGGCCCGCCCTGAACCCGCCTCAAACCCGATGATCCGCCAACCCATGGATCTAAGATAGGTTGCGATCGACCGACAAATTTTGAACTCGTCGACACCGGCTCGGTCCAACGGGTGTTGGCCAACCCGTTGAACCGGACGAGTTTGGACCGACCCGGCCCATTGTCAAATCACTACGCATTAGTAAATACGCTTCCATATTGGTATATATTTAAGACTACCAAATTTAGTTCTCTAAACAAATTCAATAGAAGCATACCAATCCAAAAATTTGAATTTCTTTCTAAATATGGTAGCTGAGAGGCTAGGTTGACTGGAAACTCCAAAATCATGCCGCACGCACGCATATCGGATACGTATCCGACGCGGATTCGCGTGCGATATGGGTGCGATACGCATCGGATACTCCACGTGGCGTATCGCAATATTTTAATATTGGGATACGGCATGATACGGCAGGATACGGCTCGGATACAACACAGGATACGACTGGGATACGTTTCAGTACGCAACTGTCAGTATTTTGGTCATAAGTTCTTCATCCGAACTCCGATTAAGCTGATTCAAAGTGCATTGGAAAGCTAAGAAAGAGCTTTATAATCTTGGCTTATCATCTATGATATTCTATCTCTTGATTCCTACAGTAAAATATACTAAATTATAGATGTATCTTGAATTCTTACAGAACAAACTTAATTTAATCTTAATTACTTCTAAAACCTACATAGCAATATATATTATTATTTTAGAACAAAATACTGGATAACATGCATCTATAGTGGTAGTTGAATGTAAACAAAATCAAACATTTTAATATATAATGTGATTCTTCTTATTATTCTATATATACTCTCGTATGCTAGTTTTTTTTAAAAATGACGTATCCCCGCACCCGCATCGTATCGGATACGATATCCACACCCGCACCCGTGCAACATAGCTGAGAGGTAAAGAGTTTTCAGAAAGAAAAACTTAGTTCATATAGAAATAGATACAGAAACTAATTGTGTTTTGTATTTTTAATAGGGTTTTTATTTTCTTTGTGTAGGGTTATTCTTTTTTTTTAATAGAGTTTACATGTTGTTTTTGTTTGTAATCATGAATATTTGTATAAATGCTCGATGTTACATGTAAACAGTTAATGTTATGGTTGTGAAACAATTAATTTTAATGCTAATACGTTATGTATTTATGTTTTTACTTGTTTGATTGTTGATGTGGCTTTAATGTTGATGTGGATTTACATGTAATTTTTTTCTATTTTTCGGAATTTTTTCAATAAATATTTTTGGTTCTGTTGTGCATTAGCAAGTTAAACATGCAAAAAAAAATTAACGTTTTGCATCTTTTGCACGTTACTTACGCTTAACTAAACGTAAACGTAAACTCAAACGCAAGAAAATTTTCTAACGTTTATTAAACGCAACGTAAACGCCACAGAAAATCCTTACGCTCGAAAAAACGCAACGTAAATGCAAGAAAATATTTGTGTAATCTTTTCGTGCATTTAACAAGCCTTCAATAAAAATCCTTAATAAGCAAACGCGTGGTTGAAAAAAAAATCTGCTGATTAGTTTAAAATCACCTTAATAAATGTTGTGATAAATTGACTTGATTTAGCATTAGAAAGCTAGTAAGCGTCTCACAATTTTCCCATGCTGATGTAAACATTTCCTAGTTGATAGGCTATCTTCTTTTTTTTATCATTAACACTATAGATATCATTGTTCATTTATGAATAGCCTTTTGACTTTATAGCATAAAACAAGAAAATATTAACAATGATTTTTTCGTAGGTGCTCTTTTTTTGACAGCAACAGGAACTAAATTTGAATCCTGGATTCCTGGTGTACTCTTTTGAGCCTCAGGAATCAAGCTTTCAATTTTGTGTAGCAGACAAAATTGAACCATCACAAGGTGCGACCAATTTATTGGTGTATTGTATTGAATTGATACCAGCTGTTATTTTGGAGAATAACAAAATTCTGTTTTTTTTTTCAGATCTGACTGTTTATTTTTTATCTAACGGTTAAAATATATAATACATCTGGTTCCGTGCAGTCCATTTGGACTGTCCGTTCATCAGCGTGAAAAATTGGCGGTCGGATCGAAGGATAACAGAGTTCTGTTATCCCCAAGAATAACAGCAGATACAGACGCGTATTGTATTGGTGTAATAAATACTCGTATAAGTAACTTGTTCGTTTGATGCCTACGGGCTTATTCTCAAAAAAAAATATTCATTTGACTCAGCTCGAGTTGTTAACTAGACGAGTTTGAGTAAGTATCAATTTGATTAGTTAATGTGTTAATATCAGACCCCGTTAAGAAATTGACGCTTTTAGTAATAGAGGTCGGGGCGGGAACTCTTATATATCCAACAAATGTGTTAATATCACTCGTAAAATAAACTGTGGACCAAATTAGAATTGTTTATGTTTTAACCTATTTCAAAAGAAATTAAAAGTGCTTCTTTCATTATAAATCTCTAGTTTTTACCGTAAACTAGCCAAACGATATGAGTTCGAGATGAGCTGAGTTGAAAAATTCAAATTTAAATTACCTATGTTTCTCAAACCGAATTTCGAACTCGTGGCCTCACTTACGAAAGGCATGCCTTAATAAGTTTGATGATACAAAAATAGTTTCTCAAAAAATATTTATGTCTGATCTCCACAAATATGCAAATATAATCCGAGCATGGCTAAAATAATATGCATAGTATACCACATAACATACTATGCATATAGATATAGATCAATAAATTGAGATTTAAGTTGCTCAATAATTTCTTCATATGAAAATATTGTAGGAAAACAGATTTCGTGATTTTTAGAGCTTTCTTGCTATTTTTTAAATATTTTTTTAAAACAGTCCAGATTTAATACTACAAAAGTGTCATTTCTGGGCTGTTTTTAAAAAATATTTAAAAAATAGCAAGAAAGCTCTAAAAATCACGAAATTTTATTTCCTACAAGATTTTGATATGAATAATTTATTGAGCAACTTAAATATCAATTTAATGACCAAATTAAATACAAATGACCTCATAGTACGTTATGTGGTGTACTATGCATATTATTTTAGCCATGCTCATATAATCCTATACTGATGTTAATATTTAATCGGATAATTAATACAATTTGAAATATTTGTGGTCTGTCTGCACTCACATTAACATGATGTATTTGCTATCATTTAATTTCAAAATAAGGATCGTGCCAGAAATCTAATTGTCACTTAAACGCAAATACGCAATAGACAATAGTACCGTACGGGAGCGAAAGTAAAACCCACCACTAGTCCACTAGAAACTAGAAAGTGATTCATGGAAAAGATCCGAGGAGCTATATATCAAAACATATGGATTCAAACAAAAATCGATATTTGCTGTCGTTTTTTTAGTTGCGACTTGCAAGCAAATCAAGAACATGAGATACAACCACTAAGAAATTTTGAACACATTTAGTTTCGTGGGAATTAATAATAGAATTATTTTTTACATATGTTGTGTATATATTTTGACATTTTTGTTATTTTTATATGACATTAAGTTTTAAAAAACTTGTAATTAATAAGTGTTATATATATATATAGAGTTAGACTAAATTACTTTATAATGCACAACAGTTCACATATTTAAGACTCACATTTCAGAATACAAAATTCAAATGGTCATCCGGTTCAAAATGTTGTCCATAAAAATCTACTTGAAAATCAAAATTTTCATTTTTTAAAATTTTTTGCTATTTATTGGATGTATAGAAATTTCGTTAAATTGGAGGTATGTAAATCGTTAATTGCTGAATTTTCTATCTATCCGATAAAATAGTACAAAAATTTCAAAAAATGAAATTTTTGTTTCCAAATAGATTTTAGCATGGACAACATTTTCAACTATTCAGATCAATCATTTGTACTTTTATTGTGAAATGTGGATCTAAAGTATATGCACTTTCGTGCTTTATAAAGTGCTTTAGCCTAACTCTCTCTCTCTCTCTCTCTATATATATATATATATAGAGAGAGAGAGGGAGAGAAATGTTATTATGCTTTGCAAAACACGTGCTTTGAAATTGTGGGCCATTGGATCTTCAATCATCATGTGCGCACGAATCACAAAGCGTGATCCAATGATCCACAATTTCAAAGCACGTGCTTTGCAAAGCACAATAGCATTTCTATACTTGATTAACATAACTAAAATTGTTGATGTGGAAACAAATGTTAATAGAAGATAAAATTTTGACGTGGAAAAAATGGGTCTTGAGCTTCGAACTCAGATTTTCACAATCCAGAACATTTTAAACATAGACTCACTCACCTGCTGAGACTTACAAATTTTCTGTAAAATTTTTGTCGTGTTTTTATTTAACATGTCCGAATGACAATACACATTCACACCTATTTGTAACCCTAATTTTATTCAAGCTTCAAATATCTCGCATCTCTCTTATTTTTTTATCTCGTTGTTTCTCCTTTTTTTTTTGAAACTTGACAGTAACTATCAAGAAGATATCTCGTTGTTTCTCTCCTCTTCTCCGTCCCCACACTCATTCTCTTTCTCTTGAGAATCCTTTCACCTCATTGTTCATACGTCTTTGTACTGATTTATGACTGACATCCAAAGGTAACCAAATTTTATAATTCAATTGCAACATCATTTTAAAAAAGAATGTACCACTACCACTAGTAATTGATACTGGTCTTATTTAGAAGTATAAAATTTTTAAATTATATTTGGATTGCGGAATCATAAATAATGTACCATTAAATAATTCATACGTTTCTTAGAATTTGTATCATTAATTATTATTCGATTTGTTACATTATTTAATAGAGTTATTTAATAATTGATATGGTTATTGAAACTAGTTTGTGAAAACTATAAATTATTATTCGTTTTGCTACATCATTTAACAGAGTTATTTAAGAATTGATATGGTAATGAACATTAGTCATATCAATGATACCAAAAAAGAAATAACGGGTTTTGAAACGTGGTGTTCAGTATAGAGGTGTGCTAAAACCCGCGCGGGTCTACCCGCCCGCGGACCCGACCCGACCCGTTCCCCACTCGTTCCGTGGCCCAAATCCGACCCGACCCGTGGTTGGCGGATCTAAGGATCTATGGCGGATCGGGTAGGCCCAAAATCTCCAGACCGGCCCGAACTCATGCCCTCCTGTACCCGTGCTCGATCCGCACCTAGACCCGACCCGTGGAACCGTGCCCAGATCCGCCCCAAACCCGTGGACCCGTGACTGATCTGTGATGGATCATGTCACATTTTGTCACATCAAATTCAAAAAATAAAAATAAAAATATCAGCAGAAAATTTTTCATTTAAAATAAAAAAATTCAAAAAAAATTGAAAAATAAATCTGCAGAAAAATTAATTTGAAAAATCCGACGGGACCCGTACCCACCCCACCCGCCCGAGTTTATCACGTGTTCGGTTGACCCTTTCCACTGCGGACCCGTACTTACCCGATCCGTGATACCCGTGGATCCGTGGATCTGCCCGAGTTGGATCAACGGGTACCCGATCCGACTCGTTTGTAATACACTAGTTCAGTATACATGATTAGTGACGCTGTAGTTATTATTGAACTCGTGAATTTAAGCTTCAGTCAATACTGAATAAAGATATTTGACATTTAAAAAACAAATTGGATGCTAAAAATGGCCTCTAATATAAAAAACTTTCATTATAAATATCCTACAGAATATGAGAATAATGAATCAGATGAAAAGTAATAATTTTGTCCTTATCGTTTATTCAATACGCAGTAAATTAAAGAAAAAGAAATATTCTTGTCCTTATCCTTTATTCAATAAGCTAGAAAAAAAAAATTTATAATCTTCGTCTCCTGTAATAATATCAATCTGACGCCAAAAATGCTTACCCATATTTTTATGATTACATCATTGAATTCAGTACAAAAAAAAAAAAAAGGATGAAACCATTCACATACTAACATCTGTATCCCCGGTTCTCATTCTTTCGTCTAGAACCATGGCGGCAAACGTGTCGAGTTCGAGCTGAATACGAGTCCAATTAAATACAAAATTAAGAATTTGAAATCAAAATTTATAGAACAAATCAATAGTCATTATGAATGAATGGATATATTACATTATTAATTTACATTATATCATATTATATTCTGAGTCGAGTTATTATGAACTCATATGATTCAAATTTGATGAGTAATACGAGCTGAATACAAACGAGCATATGGAGTCACGAGCCAATAACAAACGAACTTATACGAGTTTTTTCTGAGTCGAATTCGAGCGAGCCACGAGCTTTCTAAACACCCTGAACTACGAACTAAAACCAAAATTATAAAATTACAAACAAAGAATACATATCAAATTAAAGTATAATCTTTATAATTGTATGTATATCCATAACTCCTAGAGATGCTGTGTAGGTGGAGGTCATATAACAATCCAATAAATCCTGGTTTTCAACTTCAATTTTTATTTTTTTACTATTTATCGTTCTTTGGCCAGAAACGCCAGACAGTTAATTTGGCACTCAAAATATTAAAAAATATCTCTAGCTATCTCATATTTAATCATCAAAGTTTGGTTCTCAATATTTGAGTATTTTTTGCTACACACAATTCATATTGATTATTATCTCTATCAAGACCTAACATGAATCAGAAGCCAAGAAACACTTCGTTTATAAAAAAAGTTTAAAATATGTATTTTCTTAGCTAAATTACAAAACAATGGAGTGTTTATATTTTGTTTCAAAAACAAGAATTGCAATTCCGGTTTGGAAGTTATGAATCACTGTCACAGACACAACAGTATTAGATATATGGAAATGATAATGTTTCGTAGATACACATTTGATACCAACTATTGATACCGATTTTATTATGCATTTTTAGTTGAGTTATCTTGCACATTATTTGAGTTATTCTGCATGTTATACCATAACTATTTCAGTACAGAAAAATAGCATGTATAACTATTTCAATACAAAAAATAACGTGCATAATAACTCAAATAATGTGCTTGATAACTCCACTAAAAATACATAATAAAATCAATAACATGTATAACTATTTCGATACAAAAAATAATATGCATAATAACTCAAATAATATGCAGTATAACTCAACTAAATGTGCATAATAAAATCGATATCAATAGTTAGTATCAAATGTGGTATCTAGTATCAGCTCCCATATGGAAAATTGGAAACCCTGCCACGTTAAAAAAGGTAAAATAAACATAGAATGATAAAAATCAGGCATTAAAACCGTAGCAATAACTGTGAAGAAAATTACATGCAGTTCTATCTGCTTCTGACAATCTAATGAATAAGAGAATTTAAAAGGGAACAGAGAGGTACATCACCATTTAATTATCCTGCACATCTCAACTTCATTGCCACTAATATCTTGAGGCCAAAATATTTTTATCTATTTCTCGGGACCAAATTTCTTTTTTTTTTGTGGGTCAAAATGATTTTATGAAACATTAAATAGCATTTGTTGGTATGCCATGAGCCATTCATTTCAGATTGTTGAAATTCAAATCAATTGATAACAATGACACTACACAAAATTAAATCATTTTTTGTTGGCATTGATACAAGCAGTGTATAAATATATTTATAATTTAATTATCAAATTTCTTTATAAACATCAAATTTTTTAATTGTCAAGATTATTAGAATTAATTATTGTTACTTTCTAAGCAGTAATACAAAGAAGATGGTCTTTAGTAAAAAAAATTGTTAGTCCTCTCTTGCACAATAAATTAATACCAAAACGAAAACATCAGTTGTGCACCCTCCTACTCTCTCCACGTTTGTTTATTAACTAAAATATCATTAAATTTTCCGTTTTTTAAAATCAAGCCCGGACATGTCTAAAAATACCTAATTTTTACGTTTTTTGAAAATCAAGTCCGGATACTTGCTCGGACTTGCCCATGGATGAATCTACCCCTGACTGAAACCATATAAATGTTAAATACAAAAAAATGATTTATATATAAATACGTATGAATTAAAAAAAACTAATTAAATTCTGATTGTTGACAATTATTCTTTTAATTGACAAATGTATTATTACAGCTAACAAAGAAATAAAATGACAAAGAAAGGGCCAACAAAACAGAGAACTCTACAATGATAAGGGAAGATTCTTAGTCATGTTGCAAAGCAGTATGGTTTTGGTAAGATGCATTCATTTAACAAAAATATATTCTCCTTTTGGATCAGTGCTCATTTCTTTGTTTTGAGAGACAGGTTAACTTCCCAACAAAATTAGACTGGTTTATTTTCTTCTATTAGAAACTTGTTTCTATTCTAGCTATAAAGTAAATTGACACTTTACAGAACACACATGCCTTTGTGAGATGCAATTTCCTGTATAGTATCTTTTAGAAACCATATTGTAGCCGAAATATGTAGATGCAGCGGTAAGACACAAAATCTTTATGGAAAGAAGATTGTGGTTCAAGCTTCATAAAGGTTATTTTTAAAAAGTTTTTCAAGATTATTTTCAGATTTGAGTTTGTGTGTGTTATAAGTCTAAGAACAAATGAATAAAAAAAGAAATCATCTCGGAGACCCTTCTTTGAAAATCAGCCGATGGTGTAAGAAAATTATACTGTCGTAAGAGTAAAATTATGGTACTTGCACGTTCACTATCATGTTTGCGACCACATCTCGAATTTCGAAGTGCAAATAACCGATTTAAACCGTTCAAAATATTTTTCATATTAAAATCTACTTGGAGACCAAAACTATCAATTTATAATCTTTTATTATTTTATTGGATGAGTGAAAAATACATTGATCTAACGATTACAGATCTCTCCGATCTAATGACTTTTTAACTCATAAGATAAAATAGTTAAAATTCTAAATATTGAATATTTTAGTTATCAAGTAGATTTTAATATGAACAATATTTTTAGCGATTAGGATCGTTTGATGTTTCTATTCTAGCTAGTGTATGAACTAATATGAACAATATTTTTAGCGATTGGGATCGTTAGATTTTAATATGAACAATATTTCTATTTTTAGTTATCAAGTAATAATAGAGGAAAGTCTACTTTTGTGTCCTTGAACTATTGTATCTGATTCAAATTAGTCCCTAAATTATTTTTTATTATCAAGTATATTTTAGTATGAACTAATATTTTCCATTCAATTTCAACCTTTTATAACTTTGTGTTGTTATTTCCTTAGTTGAATTTCCTTTGTGTATCATGTTGGAAAAGGTTGAAATTAAATGAAACCAATAATTCAGGATTGTGTTTGAACTAAAAAATAATTTAGGGACCAATTTGAACCGGATACAATAATTCAGAATCAAAAGTAGACTTTTCTCATAATAATAATTATAATTATTATTAATATTATTATAATTATTTTTAGCATTAGTAATAGCATATAGTATTATAATTGTTATTGTTATTGTTATTTTTATTCCTATTATGATTATATATCAAACTATAGTAAATGAAATCAACTACACATGTGAACCCCAAATTCTCTCAACCTTCTAGCCTTAGCTGTATTTGCATAGACAGAGAAATCCTACTGGATTGGGGTAAACACAAACATGTGTTAGTTTACTAAACCTAGATCAGATCCAACCGCCAAGTCCCATGAAAAATTAGAAATTTCTCCTCCAAGCAAAGATTCCTACTTTTATTCCCTGACAATTTCAACTTAATTAGATAAGATTGATCATATCATATGTGCCACTATGTTAAATGTATCTAATTCATTATGTTAAGTTTCATGTTTGATACACACATAGCAATTAATAAGCTGTCAATTGTTGAATGTTTCTAATAAGCAGTTTAAGCAATTCAAGAATCAACAGAATTTTTTAATCAATAGAATTTTGTATTGTTATTACTCTGATAAATAATGACATCGGATATGAATTTTGTGTCCTGTGTTTTTCTTATGCTGTTAAGTATTAATTAGCCGTTGTAATATTATTCTTGGTTACAATTTAATATTTTAATGATATATTGGTATTAATTTATGATTGAGCCAAATAAAATGGTTAAATCAATTTAACTATACTATGAACATAAATTGTTAAACATTTTTTATTAGGAATAAGATAGTAGTCTATTCAAATTTCGTCCACTCGGTATCCGTTCAACGTTTCGTTTAACAAATAAATTAGTTTCATTTAACAATTATATTACAATTTTGAGGTACATTAATTTTTTTTTTGAATGTGAGGCACATTAATTTTACAAGTAAGATGATAATCATCATTATAATTGTTAATCAAAATAACTTACTGTTAAATATAACTACTTAATTAAATGGAGCAACATATGCACACTGTGTGGTGTGGACTATTTTCAAAAATTCTTTTTGCTACAATAAATTTGATAGTTCTGTCAGCTCTACTCTGCTACTCTCATCTTAGATATGTTGTGTTATGGCATTGATTTAGCTAAATTTGATACTAATTGTTAATATTTAGTTTAATAGGAGATTTTAATTGATCGGATCTCAAGAAAATATGTAAAGAAGAATAAACACAATGAAAGAATTCGAATATAAACCAAAGATGACATATAGTAGTCGTCGTTGTGAATACAAGATTAGAGATTATTACAAAGAAGAGAGACGGGTATATATAACTTATTTCTAGTTGGGAAGCTACTGACTGCAAATAATTAGGCATGATTACATAATTTATTCTATCAGACCATTGCTTCGGGTTAGCAAATACGGGCCAATAATGATCTCTCATAGGCCTTTTCTTGTATCGAAGGCTTAATAGGTCCAACATAAAATTGGGCCGTATCATAATCCCTCGAGCTAGTGCAGCTAGTATAGATATAGAAGTTAAAACTCTATTATTGTTTGTAGAATCATCTTCAGATTGTCCTTCGTGCGAGCTCCCAAACAAGCTTCCAAGTAAGTCCTCAAGCAAGTATCATTTTCGTTGCCTCGTTAAAACCTTACTACGAAAATCATGTGGGACAAACTTAGTGAAGGAAAAAAGAGTGCAACTATGTGATACTTCTCGAGCGATCCTTTAAGTGAGGCTTTATGCGAGTTTCCGAACGAGCCCTCGAGGGAGCATCGAGGCGAGCTTCGGGGCGATCCCTCGAGTGTACTTCCAAGCGAGTTCTTGAACGAGCCCCCGAGTGAACTTCTAGGCGAACTCTTGAGATCTCTCAGAAATGACAAGAGATCTGTCAGAAATGGCGAGAGATTCGTAAGAAACAATGACCGTCAGAGACGAAGATAGTGTTTGAGGTGGTGTTAGATCCAAAAACGACAATGAAAGATGACTGATGATGTATTCGAGAATAATGCAAGTCGTGCTTACTCCATTAGAAATTGAGACCTCCATGAAAGTACCTATTGTCAAACACGTGAAAAAAACTAACGAAATACTTGAAATTGCTCGCATAAACACCTGAAAAGGCTAATACAAAAACACCTAAAAAGATTATATTTAACAAAAAAACAAAGTATAAATACCTGAAAGCGATAATACAAATACTTACAATACTAGTATAAACACCTAGCAGAATAATACAGGCACCTGAAAACATAATATAAGCATATGAAAATACAATATAATCACATAAAATGGTAATATAAACATCTGAAATTGTAGTATAAACACCACAAAATTTTATATAAGATGAAAAGGAAAAAAAATATGTGAGAAAGTGGTAATTGCATTAATTGTTTGTGCTATTTTTTTATCTTTTAGTAATAGAATTTGAAATTTGAATTGCATAGAAAACAATTATGGCATTAATTTTCCATTGCATTTGCTTTATTTGTCTTTTTGTGCTTCGATTTTATTCGAAACTAGTACAAATATCCGATATAATTAATACAAATATCTAAAGAGTTAATATATCATCCCCCCACTTCCTGTCCCCCTCTCGCATCTCCCGCTACGCGACAAAACAGTTACGTGATACAGTATAAAGACTTGTAACATTTAATATAAAGACTTTCATGTTAAAATGGAGACTGCCAAATAAAGTATTATGTGTACATTCCCTAAGAAATTAAGACTGCCCAAAGTATAAAGACTTCGAATGTTAATTATAAAGACTTTCATGATATAGTATTCATTGCCATATATAATTAACAAGGAAATTACAAATAAATACTACATGTCTTGAGAAATGAAAACTTGACACTCAATATTTATTATAATGAATTCAGTCAAATAGTATAAAGACTAATACATTTGAGTATAAAGACTTACATTCAGTATATAAAGACTACTACATTTGTCGTATATGAAAGACGTGTAAAGAAGACTTGTAAGGAGAGACAGTCGCTTCCATATCTAAAATAGTTAATATGAACATATGAAAATATTCATGACAACAAGTGCAATCTAACTTTTCATTTTATCTGTTGTTGACTATTTTACTTCATTTTTGAAAAAAAAAATAGTTGAAAAAACGAAAGTGAAAAAAGAAGATGAAGAAATGTTACTCGGTCTCTTATAACAATATTCAAATGTCATCATTATAAACTTCGCTCGAGTTTTCTAATTAATGATGTTACATCGTGACATGATTGTGCCAATTCAAGGTAAAATACTATATGGAAAATCCAATCTTAACCGTATAAATCATTAAGCTATGCACATGTGCAAATGAGAAAATTGAACCTACCAATTAAGCGCCAACGTGGTAGTTAGTTAAACTAATTAGATATATGTTCGTACAATACAACTATCCAATCAAATCGCATTATCCAGGTCGAAGAACATGCGAGGAAAATTTTAACAGAGGATCCAGAATCGAAAAATTCAACAGATGGAGAGCTCAAGTGATTCTAAAATTTCAAAAAGGACCAAAAGAGTAAATATTACTTACGTTTCTATAGAAATTCTTTTATTTTTCTGATTCTCAGACACTTTTGCAGTGTTTTTTCAGTTGTGGAGCTCAGTTACATAAAAGTTTAATAATAATAGAAGTTTTAAAATTAAATATAAAACCAAGAAGTTTAAGAAAAAAATTAATAATAATATGAATAAAAGTGAGGATTGTAATAATAATTATTTTTCGAATGAATAATTGTAATAATAATAGAAGTTCAATTAATAGAATTAGTACAATTTTTTTTAATATAATCAATAGTGATGATTATAATAATAATTATAATATTAAGAAAATTATTGATGAATAACACTAATTATAATAATTAGTGATTGGATGAAAAATAGTAATAATAATACAAGTATAGTGAATAAAATTAGTAGAAAAGATTGTTTTATCATTAATAATGATGATTATAATAATAATGATAATATTATTAAATTTATTATGATACTAGTAAAACAGTTAATATCATTAATAATGATGATTATAATAATTATGAATATATTATTGAAATATTTTATTATAATACTATTAAAACATATACAAGTAGGATATTTGTCTCAAACTTACAAGAAATATAAAATGGTCTGGTGGCATGGAGGCTTCATTAGAGGCGCTAAGTTTAAGAGAGGGCATGGGTTCGAATCCCCTTGATGGACCTATTTTTTTTTATTATAATGGAGGTGCAAGTAATACTTGCGTCCTTGATGGGTTTGAATCCCCCTGTGTGATGTTGTTGCAAATGTGGGTTTCAACTAGACTACTTATTGGACGATCGGGGGCAAAATCTTTACCGGTGATATGCCATACGAGGTAAGATGGACATGACATACTCACAACTATGAAGACAAACCTCGCAAAAGGATCAAACTTTATAGGTATTAATCTCACACGAACTATATATTCTTAAATAAAGTAGTAATGTAAATTTTATTTGTTTATGAATGATTTGATATTATAAATAATGATATAGGTGGCGTTTCGAGTGAATTGACCATAATGGTCCAGATTGGTGGGCTTACGATGAAGATGTTCTGGCAATTCTACCCTCCGATATGTGATGATCAAGACCATTTGAATCTTTCTCATTACAGGTGACCACTCATTTTCTTCTGGATTGTCGAGTGGCACGATCCAGCTCGGTTTACGCGATAGTTTGATTTCCAAACTGAAGTGCAACCTCCATTGCCACCACCCAATTTTGACCGTCTTCATAAGGTATGTCACAACAACAAAAAAACTGAAGGGCATGATTGAGAGACACATCATCACCCCTACATTCAAACGTGGGCGAATCACTTGGCAAATACCGTCGATTTGGGACACAATTTTATGAATGACCCTTGGGAACATTACTTGGCATGGTTCAATCGTGAAGGGATGCAGACAATATATTAGCGAGGATCAACTGCTTGAGATGCTTACAGCCCACTAGCACCACATGAGCATGACATTGAAAGAACTTTTATCATGCAAGGCGAAGTTGTGCAACGAACGGTAAATCAATACACTATTTTTAAATATTTCTTCAAATAAAGTAATTACTAACTCAATTTTATTTTAGGTGCTTCATAACATCACTCTGGCAAGGGAAGCTATTTGTGTTATTGCACATAATGCCAATAATGTCATGAAAACATTTGCGAGAAAAGTTCTTAGAACCTATCACAGAAATATTGAAGACGTCGACCAAGGAGACATGTTCAGAAATTTGATGCTGGAGCATGGACTGCGAGACAAGGATTTGGAGCCATCACTAGCAAAGGGTTTGCGTGTTCAACCCGAACATTACGAGTAGTTGGATAAGTTGGTTGGTGGCGAGCATGCGAGTCGAATGCTCGAGTTGCCACTGTTTAACCCTTTGCACTCATACCTATCGTAGGCCGGTATATGGGAGATTAGCCAAGGATCAGGTGGTGCCGAGGCTGAGCAAAATGTCGAGCGTATGGTCGATGACGAGGTCGAGCGTGTGGTCGAGTTTGCATTTGGATCTTTTAGCCAAACCACAAACCCTGAGCAAGAGGACGATGCTATTGTGCCATTAAGGCACACTACTAGGGAGGTGAGAGCACCAACTACTTATACTCCATCCGCTTATGATAATCGTGGTCGCAGTAGGGGTCGTACTCGATGCGGTAGGAGTGGCTGAATTTAAGGGTCTTATGCAATTTAAGAACTTGTTGTGGTTGTTGTTATTTGTGATAATTGAAGAACTTATTGCGTTTACCAATTTGTTTAAGATTATTAAATTTAGCTAATTACTAGTTGAAGAATTTATTCGTATATAGTATTAGCTGAATTATTAATTTTAAAATTTAATTTACGCAAGACAAAGGAGAATGATAATGTACAAAAGAGGCAAAGTGTCCATATTACACAAGTTTTAAGGACTTAAGTATTGCTTGCGCCCCTGGTCCTATCTGTCATTAACTAGTGGGTCTAGCTTGCATAATATAGGAGCATAAGTAATACTGTTACTTGTGTCCCTGGTTTGATTTCGAAATTGGATGCTCTTTGGAGCTTCCAGCATCCATCTCACAAATAAGTTAATATTATTACCATTCATTTCTTTTTAATAATTATTAATAAATTTATTAATACTATCATTATTATTATAATCGCCACTATTTTTATATTAATCCATTTTACTAATTTTATTCATATTAATTATTTATTCATATTAATAATTTGTATTAATATTACTATTTTGTAATATTTCTTCAACTTCTATTATTAATATTATTACTACTTTTATTACTAACATCTTTTATTACTACTAGTCAGTAATAATTTTGTTATATTATCATTAGTATTACAATAATTCTTATTAATAATTACTATTATTCATATTATTTATATTATAGTATTTTTAACTAATCTTATTCGTATTAATAATTACTATTAATATTATTATTATTTTTTATTTCTTAAACTTTTGATTTTATATTTAATTTTAAAACTTCTAGTACTGCTAAAAATGATCTTTTTCAAGCACGTGATCAAGGGTTCATGTATTACTTGCGTCTCTATTTGGAGAAATAAAGAAATCTATTTAAGGACGCGAGTAATACATGCGTCTTTGGCCATCTGCGAAATTTTTAGGGTCGTTTTGGAACTATCTGTTGAAACTTTTCGGTCCTTGACCTTCTATGAAAATTTCCAACATGCCACATAAGTTCCATCCTCTCCGTTGCTATTTAGAGCATCTTCATTCTTGAAATTCTTGAAATTTCTAAATAATTGCCACATCAGTTTTAGAAATTTTATCTTTCTTCCCTGAAACCAAAAAGTTAGAGTTTCTTAATTGCCACATCAGCAAATATTATTAGTGTTGTGTGAGACCGATCAATTTTAGCCAATCATTAAGCCACGTCAGAGTTTATAAACTCTAGAGCAAAATTGCTAAATAAGAAATTCTTGAACAAAATTGCTAAATAAGAAAATCATCTTGAAACTCATTTAGAAACTGTCACGTCAGATTAGAAACTCTAAAAATTTAGAGAAGAAGATGCTCTTATAATATAGTCTTTCTTTGATGAGTGAGTTCATTTCTATTTTTTTTCCTAATGCAATCGAACTTTGAATTCCTCTTTACGTCGAATCGCCGAACTAACGACTAATTATATCACACCACTCATTCATCCAAACAAATTTTGAACCAAAATGTAAAAATTTAAATCTGAATTGACTATTCTAAACGATGTGACAGGGTAAATGTGCTATGGTTAATGAAATCTCTATTTTCTTCCTTCCATTTTTTCTTAACTAATACATAGAATCATCTTCCAGATTAGAAATTGATGGTTTTGAAATTGGAAGGAAATGGAGAGAAGGTCATGGTGACATCCAAATATCATAATTTGAATTAGCTGTTTTTGCACAACAATTAAACCAAGAAGACCATACAAGTCTCCTTCAAAGAAAGAATATTAATTAACCAGATCCAACTAACTAGCAACATTCATTCCTATAACTTGTTCCCTGACAGCTTGTCTTAAGAAATGTCATCCCAATTAAAATATAATTAGTCTTAAGGTTGTGGCGGAGTACATTTTTTTGTCAGAGAAGTTTGTAATTGAATTGTAATATTTTATCAAGTTCAAAGTCATTAACTATTCAACATGACAACATCAAATAAAAACATGAACAGTGTTATTATAGAAATTTCTATTTATTTTATAAATATATAAAGAATCTTTTCTTTTTTCGTTCCTGATTTCTTTTATTTTTCTATAGAAAAATATCAAAAGAATTTTTTGGAAATCCATTAGGTATTCCGTGGGCGAATATTTACTGTTTTCTTTTTCATTTTTTTCTTTCATTCCTAGATTCAATTCATGACTTTCAGAATCAAAATCTATACAATGTAATATCTGATACACTTTTTCAATAAATAAAAAATAACAAAAATATCTGGCGTATACATTTTACTGGTATGTGAGGTTATATTACAAAAATAGGGGAAATACAATTTTCAACATTTTCGGCAAAGGACAAAATGGTTAATTCCGGTACCGAACAAATAATGTGCAATTTTCAAGAGGGATTTTCAAGTGTAGTGGTAAGGCACAAGACCTTCATGAAAAAAATCTGGAGTTCAAGTTCAGTATGGGCTATTTTCAAGAGGAATTTTTTCAAGTTTATTTTTTTATTTCTTTGTGAATGTATATTGTAAACCTATAGACAATGAATAAAAAAAAAGCCTGGTCGCAATAACTATTTGTAGACTAATTATCTTTCTTACAATACATATTTATATGTACAAATGAGACACTAAATGCATAATTTTGAAATTTTTTGTTGGGGGTGGAAGGGCGAGCCTATACTTGCCCATGTACAGGTCCAGTCCTAGTCTTGGTTACTACGTCTAATCTACCTAGAGCTGCTAATGGACAGGTTCCAGTCCATGTTCAGTTCAGTCCGCTAATGAGGAGTTGAAGTTCATGACCAAATCAAGTTCATAATTATCTACTAATATCTAGTTCACGTCCAGTTCATCTTATAACCAATTAGTGTCCACTATTTGTCCATAAGCTAACCATATGGACATGATTCTAGACACCACAGTGCACTGTTCTCTTTAAATTAAAAGCTCTTTCATCATTGTATTGAATAACTTAGATTTCTTTGTGCGAATAACTTTGTTCTCTCTGTGCAACAGAGAATTAGAATTTGGTTGATCTATTGGGATGTTTGAACATACTTTCATTTAATCTCACATTGAGACCGCACATAGTCCACAATTTGTCCACATTAGTCCATAATTTGTCCACAATTCAGTTCAGTTTTAGCAATTGGACTTGGACTAAACTTCAACCAATACCAAGAAATAGTTCAGTCCATAAATGTCCAATAGTGTCCAATCCATTTTGTTCATGAACCCCCATGTTCATTGACAGCCTTAAATCTACCTGTATCAATGCACAAAGTTGACCTAATTTGAACCGTTCGATGTAATATTCAAAGTTTAGACTTTTCTTACAATAATTATAGAGAGGTGCTAACTTTTTTTATGAAATACGAAAATATGGTTTTATTGAAGGTCCTGAAAATATGGTTTTAATAATAAATAATCATATTATTCTATGACAAAAATTTGGATACTTCAAAAGATGAGTGCTCTAGATACTCTAGTCTATCTGGGTCATTCAATTAATCGTGATTCACTTTTATTTTTGTTGCGTTTATCACGGAATCACATTTCACCAATCTCGAAAATTAAACGGTCCAAATAAACTACAGCGCTCCGTGTACCCATCTTTTGGTGTATTCAAAATTTTGGTTCATTTTATACATGCATTTAGAGAACATAACACTTCCCATTCCATCATGGCATCAACTTTCTCTGTGAGAGGATAGAGAGATCGAAAATGAAGAAGGCAGGAAAATCACGACATCAAAGAAGAAGTTAGTTGATGACGGAAAATGTTGAGAGGTTTTTGGTCTGGAGGGTTCCGATTCAATTCTGTTTGTTTTACTCACAAAAGAAATGAAGGAATATCCATGCTATGAAGGGCAGGGGTAATTTAGTCAATTGATACTACTAAGTTGTTCAAAAAGTAAAATAAACCCTGCCCAAAGAGCACCCAGGAAAGTCATATCTAAATTCTCGGATTAAAAATTAATTTTCGATCGTGATTCAGAAAAGTTTTTGATACTGTTAATCTGGATTGTTAAGTTTTAATCATACGATCCAAATTAAACATGTTTTGTAAAAAAATATTTCCAAAGAATCTCGTCCCAAAAAAGTGCATCAGAGATAAAAAAAGAAATATTTTGTGCCTCTTTTCAGGAATGTCCTCTGCGTCTTTAAAATCTGAACCGTCCGATTAAATTTTAACAGATTCGATTTTATAATACAAAAAATTCCTGAAAGCGTTGAGATCAAATCCAACGATTCAGATTTTAAAAACACAGACAACATTTTTTAAGGCGTAGACGATACCCGTCCCCAGAGGGAATGATAATGGCTACTCAGAGTGCGTATCTGTTGATCTGAACCGTCGGATTAAGATCAATGGTGCTGATTTAATAATATGAGAGGGTCACGTGAATCATATCAGTGATGTTCTAATGTTGATCTTTAATGAGGCGGTTTAGATTGGATATGCAGAGTGCAAAGCGGAGAAAGGGACTTGTATCCTCTGCTGCACTTTTTTGTGCAGCAGAGGGATGCATTTAATCAAGACCGTCGAATTAGAAATCGACGCTCGACCGCCACTGTATAATTCAGAGGAGCTTTATCTATACTATCTAATAAAGAATCTAAACAATGGATGCGTCCATCTGATCTATAGTCTTACTTTTCTCTATGGATAAAAATACCCTCTCAATTGCAAAAACACTTCTCCAAGTAAATATTATTAATGTAACTAAATGACATAAACACATAATATTGAATATTTGTCGAATAATTCACAAAAATGTGATAAATGCAAAAATAGTATTTGAGCAACACGCAAGTTAAATGATTTTTTTTCGTTCATAATATCTCTCATTGTTTGGCACGGATACTATTATTAGTAGTATTAAAGACCGTTAAATTCTGATCCGACGGTCGTGCAGCAGAGGATTTTCTATGGCGGTCCGTCCCCAAGATGGGTTCCGATGGAAAATGGAAAATAGCCCTGTCCAAAATTTTGGAGCGAGTTTAGGCCCGGCCCATTATCAACTCTCTCTACTCTTTTTTTTTGAAAACCTTGCCAGCAGCTGGCATCAACTCTCTCTACTCACTCCGCGCTTTTCCTTTTCTTTCCCTAATTCGCTCCTCTCCAGTTCGTCTCTCACACCCTCATCTCAGCTTCCGACTTCCCCTCCGCAACCGTCGCCGCTCGGTTTCAGTTCGGTGCTTCTGTAATGGCCGACGACGCCACTACCGAAGTTGATCTTCTCGCTAATGAAGCTGAGCTGCTCGCTAATGAAGCTAAGATTCTTCATATTTCCGAGGCAACTCCCATCTATGAGAGGCTCGTTACTACCTTCCCTACATCTGTAAGCTTTAACTCCAGTTTTTCGTGGGTTAACTTAAGCCCCCTCCGCTCCTGTTATCCATATGTGTCAATATTGAATTCTTCTTTCAGGCCAAATTCTGGAAGCAGTACGTGGAGGCATACATGGCAATAAACAATGATGATGCAGTCAAGCATATCTTTACCAGATGCTTGTTGAATTGCTACCATATTAGTCTCTGGTAACAAATTCCCTTCCTCTTCTTGGTTCTTGGTTTGCATTTCACTCCCCTCAATTGCAACTCAAATTGAACTGCGAAACCTGGAACTTAATCTTTCTTTCAATCTTGCATTTCACTTGTAGGCGCACCTACATTATGTTCATAAGGAAAACTAATGAAAAGAAGGGCTCCGAGGGCCTCGAAGAAACGAGAAAAGCTTTTGAGTATATGCTAAACCAAGTTGGTACGCCCTCTCCTTCCATCTTCTTTTTTTCTTATTAAACTTTTAAAAATGAGAACCAAAGAGAGGAAACAGCAATTGATATTCCCTTTTGCTTACTGTCTGTTAAATGGTGTAATAAAATCTTTATATTTGTTATCTTATTCTGCTCTTCTTTCTTGTGCGATTTAATTACCCTTCAGGCTATGACATTGCTTCTGGTCCTGTTTGGATGGAGTACATTGCATTCCTGAAGTCTAAGCCGGTACCTTGCTGTTTTTCTATTTCTCAGTCTCCAACATTGTAAACCCTCACTAAATTTATAAGAAATAAAAAAATATAAAGTGCATTATTGGACAAATAAAAAAGAAATCTGTGCAGTTGGGACACTACCTGACCATATGTGTTTAATGAGAGAAAGAGGTGCAGATAATTATGCACTTTGTCAAAAGATCTGTTTGTTGCTGCATTTGTTTTGTACTCAGTATGCAAATTTCAATTTGCCCATTAATAAAGGCTCTTTTGCAAATTGCTGAAAAACTTTAAGCCTTCTGAACCCTTTTGCATTCAATATTTCTTTTTTCTATTTAGGCTGCATCCCCTCAGGAAGAGTCCCAACGCATGACTTCCATGCGCAAGGTGTACCAGAGAGCAATCCTTATACCAACACATCATCTAGATCAGCTCTGGAGGGACTATGAGCTTTTTGAGAATTCTGTCAGCCGGACTCTGGTAAAATGGAACTGTCACACTGATTTTTCTATTTTACTACTTTTTAAAACATATGATTTTGTATATTTGTCCTTGGATCCTTGTAGGCAAAAGGGCTTTTGTCAGAATACCAACCAAAGTATAACAGTGCTAAAGCGGTTTATAGAGAGCGCAAGAAACTTATTGATGATATTGACTGGAACATGCTTGCTGTTCCACCAACTGGTTCCTCTAAGGTATCTTTTTTATATTATTTACGACACGGTTTAAAAAAAAACAGCTGAAAAATGCTCAAGTAAGAGCTACAAAAGAATAGAGATCAGGATGCCAAATGGACAGTAATGGAATGTTATTCTTCCACAATGACCTGACTGACCTTAATTTAATTGCTGGTATCAGATTTGAGTGCTTGACTGATTTATTGTGTTCTTCCAAGGAATCACACGCTCACATACAATTAGGGTCCAATCAACTCATGTAGAGAAACACAAACCTTCACAGGAAAACAGAGATGAGATCTGATGAATAACTGACCAGTTTGTCTCCATTGCTATACTGGTATAAAATTGTTTGAATTGAAATTCTAATGCATGGTACAAATGTTTCTATCAGGAGGAAGTTCAATGCATGGCATGGAGAAAACTATTGGCCTTTGAAAAGTAAGACTTTAACCAGCTAATTCTGTAGTGCTGCCGGCTTTTTTAAAATTTGCACCTAGAATTTTCCTTTTTAGAAATAACAACCGCCAGTTCTAATACTTGAAATTAAAAGCCAACATCTTCTAGATTATTCGTGAATAACTCCTGTACCATTAAAAAGTGCTTAACTAAGCAGAACTACTGAATATTATTGCAAAGTTGAGAAACATTTTCTTTTATTCTGGGAAATGATTTATTTTTGGTGTTATCTTAAAAGAACACCAGTTATGAAAAGTTCTGGTGATTTTCCTTGGTGACCTGATTGTCTTAGATTACAAAAACAACAACAACAACAACAACAACAACAACAAAGCCTTTTGTCCCAAACAAGTTGGGGTAGACTAGAAATGAAGCTCATATTGGATTTCATTTGCATAAGATTGGCTGAATTTTTATGTTGGCTCGCCAAGCCTATCACAACCTGATTGTCTTGGATTAATTTGGATTAATATAATATCTTTCTCTTATTTGGTATTTTCTGATGTTTCCAAGTCCTAACAACCTTAATATTCTTACAGAGGGAATCCACAAAGAATTGATGCTGCTAGTGCCAATAGACGTGTTACTTTCACTTATGAACAGGTCATTGCATAGTTATCATATGCTTTGTTTATTTATTTTCCCAAGAATGTCCTTCTTTAGGTGCAGTTTTCTACTGCTTAGCGGTTCATGTTTTCACTTGGAGGGGCTTTTCTAGGAGTTGTAGAAACTCAAAACTATCCTGCAAGTCGTAGGGAAATCTGGCAAACAACATAAACACAAAATACTGTCGACACCCGTTATCTCCCTCTTATCTCAAAAGATGAAAATAGCCCTTCTTTACTGTATATATCTGAATGATGAACAAATGAAACAGGAAAAGTGAGCATGTTTGATCTGATTTTGTCTTAATATACTGCATATCTTCCGTCTGCATGCTTTTTTATCGGGTATTTTGAGTGCCATATATGCAATCTACCTTAATTCAGTGTTCACTGACTGGGTTTCAAATTTTACTTCATATTTTATGCCAGGCACTAATATATCTGTATCATTATCCTGAAATTTGGTATGACTATGCCATGTGGCTGTCTAAAACTAGCCCATCAGATTCTTCCGTTAAAATATTTCAGCGAGCTTTAAAGACACTTCCTGGTAATGTCATCATTCTTATTTAAACTTCATCTGACTTCTTTATATTTCTGTATATTAACATGAAACTTTTTTATTTTCTTTTTAGATTCTGATATACTGAAATATGCCTTAGCCGAACTGGAGGAATCAAGAGGAGCCATGTTGGTAAGACAATTTTTTAAGAATCTATCTATTTTATATATTTATTCCAAGATTGAAAAGTCAGCCCACTATTTGTGCTTCTAGACCTGATTTTGGCATTTGTAAAAAAAACCCAAGGGTATGCTCCAGTGGGTCTTTCATATGCAAATAGGTATAACTTTTAGATAAATGATATGTGGTGTTTGGATTTTGCTATTCATTTGTATTGAAATGAGATTAAGTTGTGTTAAAATAAGTTGAGATTGCTGAATTACGGTCGGAGTTCTTAGCTTTCATTCTATATTTTTTCAATGTCTGTATAGTGTCCAGTACTCCAATCTATATTTGGTCTTATTTGTACTACAGTACAAATAATGTTATGCTTTTGCTAATTGTAGTAAATAGTGTTTTTCTTTTTGGCAAGAACTTATTCTATTCCATAACGTATGTGATTACTTTGTATGATTGTATTAATGCTAAACATTTTTATCAGTCTGCCAAAACAATTTATGAAAATCTTCTTGCTGATACTAAAAACGCAACACCACTCTTGCATATCCAGGTAATTATTGAACTTCTATCAGTATTTTTATCATCTGTGGCAAGTGCACCACAGTTCATACATTTGATCTGTTTAATTTGTGTTTTTCTACAGTTTTTGCGGTTTTTAAGGAGAACTGAAGGAATTGAGGCAGCACTCAAGTATTTTGTAGGAGCCCACAAGTTACAGACATGCACCTATCACGTGTTTGTTGCATTTGCCACGATGGCATTTTGCCTAGATAAGGATGCCAAGGTTGGCATTTATATTCTTTTTAGATGTTGATTGATGCCCGTTACCCAAAATAAATAGTAGTTTTTTCCGTGTCGAATTATATATTTTCTGGCAGGTTGCTCAGAATGTTTATGAGACTGGTTTAAAAAGATTTATGAATGAACCCGCATATATCCTCGAGTAAGGCTCTTCCTAGTATAGTTTCAATTTTTGGGTTGAAATATTTGTATTGGTATCTCTATGCTTTTTGGTTTAGTGGCACACAGAACACAAGCCTTTACTTAGGAAACGAAACCCGCCGGGAACCCAAAAGTTTGGTGATTTTGGGTTGGATATTGACAGTTCATAACCTTAGGTAGATCTGTTTTCATGAGGTGCGAAACGCTCTTTGTAATGCTATTTTTATTTATATTCAACCGCCGCGCCTCCATTCCACAAAAAAGAAATCTGGAATAACTGAACTACCCCGCTGCGCGCCTGTAAGCTTTTAGCTTGTATTATGTGCTACCAGATAAACTGTTTCTACTGGTACCACAGGGAGATCAAAGCAGTACCCTATTTACTCCATAACAACACAACAACAACAACAACAACAACAACAACAACAACAGAGCCTTTTGTCCCAAACAAGTTGGGGTAGGCTAGAAATGAATCCCATGTTGGATTTCATTTCCATAAGATTGACTGAATTTTTACGTTGGCTCGCCAAGCCTATCACAACCCTCCTTTCCGGGATTGGGACCGGCTATGTAAAACATAAGCGGAGTTACCCAGCAAGCTGACACCTAACAGAAAAAACCCAAAATCTAGCGAAACCCAGATAACATTTATACCATGCCCGGAGCATCTTGGCATTCTTGACCTGTCCATAATTTGCCTACATAATGAATCTGGCTCTTTTTTGACATTTTAGTAATGAATTAAGGAGAAAAAGAGAAGAAACCAGGATTCCGAAATATTTTTTAAAGACTTTCTGAAGCAGAAGAAAATCAATACATACCTAATGGACTGCTGATATTGTTGATACCGAGCTTCTCAGCTACCGTATCTACCGTATTTACTCCATATTCGCAAATTTACTTCTGTTTTGGATTTTTGATATTCTCTTTTCTTATTGTAACTTCTCCAGATATGCAGATTTTCTTCGCCGATTAAATGATGATAGAAATGTCCGTGCCTTATTTGAGCGGGCATTGAGTTTACTTCCTCCAGAGGAATCTGTTGAGGTGTGGCTTTAAGGAAGGAATATATTTATGTGTACCACAAAATGCAACAAGTAATTGTTGATGTCTCATCCATTTCTTCCTTTACATTTTAACGTAGGTTTGGAATCGCTTTGTTCAATTTGAACGAACACATGGAGATCTTTCAAGCATGCTAAAGGTATTAAGTTTCTCATAAGCTCAGTGACCGAGTCTACGATTGTCCGTAATTTTATGAGGCTCTATATGTAGAAGTAAGCTGAATATCGAATTTGGCTATGATATCCACTGCTCAACATGTCCTGAAACACAATGCATTGTATGTCCCTGGGAAAAACTTTTTTGGTCTGAAGGGTTTCTGAAAAAAGAGCTCTTTTGTACTTTATTGTCAGGAACACCGATCACATTTTGTCAGTAGAATGATCTTTTTGTTGGATAATTATCCTTGTTCTTTTGCTTTTTCAAGGTTATTTCAGAATTTCTTTTAGATCACAAATTGGTAGGGTTAGTGGTTTTTTGTTCATTTTTTTTTTGAAATGAAACCGAACATAAAGTGAAAAAGCAATCTCGTTTTGAGGATTAAACGATGCTTTTGTACGAAGTCCAAATGGTTTTACAATGTCAGGATATTGATTTAAGGGACATAGTCATCAGTTAGTAATAATCCATAGCTGCCCTGGTTAGCTACATTTGCAACAGAGTTTGTGTATATTTTGGAAAAGCTGACAGGTAGTAGGAATTATTGCAGAATTCCTAAATCTCAGAGAATCAAAATTTTCATGCTTTTGTCAGGTAGAAATGAGAAGAAAGGAGGCCTTATCTAAAGCAAAAATTGAAGATGGTTCTTCCTCAGCACTAGAGAATAATTTATATGATGTGGTATCTCGATGCAGCTTTCTGGATCTTTTGCCTTGTTCGTCCAAAGATTTGGATCACCTCTCCAGGCAAGAGGTATAAACATTGCCTACTTATAATTGAAGATCATAGGTAAATATTCTCATATTCACTAGTTTGGTTTGTTCTGTGTCAGTGGCTTGCTAATATTGGTAATACAAGGGCAGCTGAGAAGCTCAGTATCAACAATATCAGCGGTCCGTTAGGTATGTATTGATTTTCTTCTGCTTCAGAAGTCTTTAAAAAATATTTTGGAATCCTGGTTTCTTCCCTTTTTCTCCTTAATCCATTACTAAAATGTCAAAAAAGAGCCAGATTCATTATGTAGGCAAATTATGGACAGGTCAAGGATGCCAAGATGCTCTGGGCATGGCACAAATGTTATCTGGTTTTCGTTAGATTGGGGGTTTTTTCTGTTAGGTGTCAGCTTGCTGGGTAACTCCGCCTATGTTTTATATAGCCGGTCCCAAGCCCCGAAAGGAGGGTTGTGATAGGCTTGGCGAGCCAATGTAAAAACTCAGCCAATCTTATGGAAATGAAATCCAATATGGGCTTCATTTCTAGCCTACCCCAACTTGATAGGGACAAAAGGCTTTGTTGTTGTTGTTTGTTGTTGTCAGCTTGCTGGGCCTTCAAGGTCAAGACTTTTGTTTGCTGGTTGGTATCTCTTGAGTTCCTCTTCTAGTTGCTATGCTGTCTAAGTTGACTAGAGAGAATTCATTGCCCTTTTTTTATTATTTTGGTCTGGATATACTTTCTGCTTTGCTAGGCATTGTCAGGTTTAGATAAAACCTGATATTGGGTTCCTGAAGTTGCTTGCATTGTTTTGGCTTTGTTCCATTTTTCAACTTTTCAAAAGTTGTTGGAGTTCCATGGGCTATGTTTTGTGATGCACGTATCTGAAAATCAATCAGACTTGTCCATCTTTTCTGATTATTCAAAAAGTTCTGTTTGGCTTTCAAGTTTCTCCATTTAGAGCCAATTGCCTTTTGGAGTAAATAACATTTAATTTGTGATGATGATAATTATAAGCCACAGGTTCTTTAGGAGCAGATGGCAGGGCAGATGGACTAGCAACAACTAATCCAAATCAACTTTTGACGTCTACAAAAGTTGTCCGTCCAGATATTTCTCGGATGGCTGTGTACGATCCTAGACTGTCGAAAGGTACAACTAAAAGAAATAATTTTCTGAAGCCCCTTTCTGTTGTTACGTGTAGCTTTTGGCCTAATAGTATAGGATGTGTCAGGCATGGCTTATCAGCCAACAAATAGTGTATTAGGAGATTTGATTAATTCTCCTACAACAACAAAAAGCTTGCCTGTGGTTAACCTGGATCCAAAACCCCATATTGCCTCTAATCGAGCTTCTATTTGGGTGAGGTTCTCGCATGTTTCTGTCAGTACATGAATACTCTTTCTGTTTGCTTTTTATATATTGTCTTGAAATAATTCTGTTGTACCTGAAATATATGTCTTTTTTAGATTGTTCTCGCATGTTCCTGTCAGTACATGAATGTTCTCTGTTGTACCTGAAATATGTCTTTTTTAGATTGTTGATATTTTTATTTTCAGGACCGGAATTTCCAGGAGCCCCAAACTTTAATGTCTCCAACTTGGGGGTTGTGATGCCTGGAAGCACAATTTCAGCAGAAACAGATGAATTTTTGAAATTGTGTTCTCATCCACTGCAAGCCTTCATCATCAATTTGCCTCCAGTTGAAGGTACTCAATTGTTATTTTCGATAATTCATTTTTCTTTCCTTTGTTGCAATAAAATAATATTCCAAACATACTTTACCAATTAAATCGTGCACGGCCACCCAACCTCACACACAAGGGCACAGAAAAAAGAACCCACCAGCAAAGAGGAAGGCAAACAAAAGAAAACAAAATGAATAACTGATATATTCATAATACTAAAAATTAACACTCCTAGTTATTAGTCTCCTTGAATATTTATTGCATCTTTCCTGAATCAGTGAATCTTCACTTCTGTTAATGTTATACTGTTACTGGAATCATTCTTATAAGTGTTTGATAAACAAGCAGGGGTGGTGCCAGATGTTGATTTTGTACTGTCAATATTGTCACAGAGCTCTATACCAGCCTGTAGAGCAGTTTCTGCCAATACTCAGCCTGTTGCAAATCCTGCTTCAAGCATGAACCAGAATGGATCCATTAATAGACTGGGAAAGAGGAAGGACAATGAAAGTAATCTCTCCTCCTCTCTTTCTAAGCTATTCTCTTATAAGTTATAATAATGAGCAAAATTTTCTTTAATTTTGGTTTTCCTGCTTTTACTGTTGAATACAACTTGGGCCATCTATATAAAATGAAATCCAAATCGAGCAGAAAAGTATGCAAGGGTTGTACACTTGTACTGTACCATCCTGATACGTGTTTAGTATTGATTGTGCTTGTATATAAGAGCTCACCAAAAGTGATCCCAAAATAAGGACCCATTTATTGCAAACTTTCATGATACTGTAATACTGGATTGATAAGAGAAACACATCATGATCTCATGCTAGGTCAGACTACTGGTTTTTTAGTGGGCTTAAGATCACTCAAAGTTGATTTTCAAATATAGTAGAGTGACAACACCACCCCCTCATAAAGAAACATCCATGCGGCACTTTGAACCCAAATAACAAAGTTATTAGGTGAAAGGATACCGTCACCAAATTAGAAAGAGCAGGCACTTTGGTTAGTATTGTATGAATTGTACAGTACGATATTATACATATTAGAAAGAGTAGGCACTGTGGTTAGTATTGTATGATAAGAATCATACAATACAGTACAATGCAATACATTTAGGCTTAGCGATGCACCTGTGGACTTCTGTCGATGTCTTCACTTATCACCGGTATCATTCTGATTCAGGCATACAATTGCAGTAGGATATGTATCGTGGGATTCACCCGATTTGCTTTTAATAGGTCAGACCTGCTAGTGAAGTTGCAAAAAAATTATTTTGTTGTCTACTTGTCTCTAATCTTTTGCTTACCCCAATAGGCACGGTTTGATACAGTGAGAGAAAAGTTTTCTTTCTCTCCATTCTAGTTTTCCTGGCCTCTGCCACCAAAATTAGATTTTTCTGTTGGTTGATCTCTTGTGGGTTGCTCTATGATCAACTCCCAAAACTGGCAGTTTTCTCCCACTGACTCTTTTCTTTTACAAATGGATCTGGCAAGGAGTAATTAAACAAAAAATCAAGCTAGTGGTCTATTTGGAGGTTTATCCAGTAAAAAATATCCTCCATTCGTCAGTTTTCATCATTCCGGATCACTGCTTGGTTTGTGGAACTTGAGAAAAAGAATGAGGTGGAAAGGTCCCAGCGAATTCTCCTTTGAAGGCCACATGGCTAAATGCCTGCATATTTCATTAAAGAGAGGAAATTATAATTTACATAAATCGCAATAACACAATTCCTTACTCCTAGGTGATGCCACTTGTTATCTTCATTCTGATTCCTATGACTATGATTGTTAAAGAAGTTTTAGTTTGCCCCTGATGTAGCTGTTAGGTTCCTTTCGATATATTGATGGAGTTTTAATCTCGTCTCAGTACTTCGTTAGATTTATAAAGTTTTACAGTCACATGCCTAATGTTCTTTTCTCTTAGGTTGATGAAGTTTTGTAATTGCACTCGGTAGTAGTTTGGTGAATAACATGTCCTAGCTTATTATTTGTAAGAATAGTTTTGTTCAAAGCACAAAACATGTTTAGTCTGTTACAATAGTTATGTTGGATTGTCTTCTGGTTGTGTGCACCCCTAGGTCTGTTTTCCCACTGAGGTTGGATTTGATTAATTTTAGAGCAATGATGGATGATTTTTGAGTTGTAGAATTCCCTTTGAACTTGAATTTTGTAATTAATTCACTCCATGTTCCATGTACGCAGGTACTGTATCTGGTGCAGTACCCATCTTTTCTGAAAATCTAGAGTACAAATGGTTATGTCATTTGTTGTTGTTTAATGCATCTTTTATGTAGAGATATAATTACAAATTATATATGCAGAAAAAACTAGTATGTTCTAAGAGCGTATGAATTTAAGAATAATTGAAGTTTTAGTTTTTAACTAATTAGTAGTTCAACATATTTTTGGCATGAAATAAGGTGTACCACAAACTAGTGCACATTATATGAAACTATTTGTACCAGTACAAGTGCAAAGCTTACAAAATAGAAACCTGATATTATCAACAGGTTCAAACAGTCTCAATTTTTAGGTGAATAATGTGCTAGAAAGTTAATAATTTGATGAAGATGATTATGAAATAAAATTAAATATTCTTATATAATTGAAGAAGGATAGTATTAAGGAATGTTGTGCATGTTGTGCACTACAAAAGGAACAAACCTCAAATTGATAGCCTGAATTCTTGAAGTTTATGAATCATTGCAAGGAACAATAGGAGATGAACCAATTAATATATGACCTGTCACAGCATATAACATGACCTTGTAAAAATTAGAAATTGTTCAGACAATAAGTGTTATTTATTATTAATTTTCCTGCTTTCCATAGTATCCATTACTCAGTGATATTCTTAGAAAGGTACTTTTCAAGTTTCTGTGCTGAACATAAAAACTTACAAAGCCTATATTTTAGGTGAAATCTAAATTTTCTACAGAATCTCATTCTCTTCTAGGTGAAAAACTAAGTTCTACAGTTGTCTGCTGGTCAGCTAACAAAACCAGCCGAGGTAGCACAGGCACATAACAAATATGATATTTACATCGTCAGAGGGAGAGAGAGAGAGAGAGAGAGAGAAGAGGTGCCAAAGAAAAGAGAGAAGCGTCCTCCCTTTCTTTAATCCTGAGTGGCTAGGTTTAAGTTCATGACCCACCCTTCATTTCCCTTGCTTATCCCCGCTTCACGTAACCGTGTCCTGAGCATTTGTTGGGAGTATTTGCAAGTCAATAGTGATTAAAATAATCAGATGTGAATCTGGTATGTATTGTATCCGCATCTGATATAAGTAGGTGGTTGGCATGTTAAATTTACGCCGACCACTGATTGAGCCCCCTATTGTCAATGATTTCTTAGAATAGCTTTGTTTTTGTGCTTCTATTTGCTAATTTGTTTATTTACTGTCTCCTTGTTTTAAAACGAAGGGCAAGATGAGGATGACACAAGCACAGTGCAGAGCCGGTCACTACCAAAAGATGTTTTCAGACTGAGGCAGATACAGAAAATACGAGGTGCTGCCAGTTCTACCCAAACCGGTTCTGCTGCTTCTGGAGGAAGCTTATTATCAGGAGATCAATCCATTAACTCTAACTGAATAGATCTAATTAATTGTATTAACATTTTATGGCAAATTAGCTTTGTAGGAACAGGCATAGTTTTGTGATGGGCATATTTATTGTACAGTTGATTATTTGTGTACCTAAGCTTATGTGTTTTTCTTTTTTATCTATTCCTCCTGTAAAATCTCTCTTCTGAGCATTTTGCTTTGTCATCTCAGTCTCGAGTTATTGCAAATGCATATTCTATATTTTTGGTATTTAATAATATCTGTTTTGGTTTCTGTTCTGTTAGATTCTTTTAGGTCAGGAAATTAGATGATCTTTAGAATGTGTAGGAGATCAATCTATTAGTTGTAACTGAACACATCTTATTGTTTTTGTTTGATAAATTATCTGTAGATGAAGCATAAATTTGTAATGCAAAGTAAATATATCTGTGCCTAATTCCCGAGTTCTGTGAATGACTTATCCTGTCTTTATATTTTATCTATTGTTACTGTAATCTCTCTCTCGGAGTGGCTCTAGAGAAAAAAAGGGAAAGAGCATGATCTGATGTTCCATAGAAAAATCCATTGTTGGTTTAGATTGACCTCCTAAAGTAATCAATTGATATCTGAAGTTCTGAACAGATACTCTCGATCTCCTACTATGCAGGTTTACTTCTACAAAATAGCAGGGATACTAAAGAATAAAAATAACCTCACATGCGTGGTACACATAAGATGCATGTTTAAGTCGGTAAAATCTTGAACGACAGATATAACATTTTGCTCAACCTCTGTAATGCGACTAGTACAACAAACCATGTACTCATTAAACTGAAGTGACACAATCAACAGGTATATAATGGAGAGGATATATGAGAGCCTAAGCACAACACATGTGTATTTAATATATCAGTATTGCTTAGAGATTCAGCGTTTAAATACTATTGATAACGTATCTTGGAGAGATACATTCATTAGTAACTAATATTCTATAAAATATTTGATATATAAATTCTCTCCAAATTCTTTTCAAAATGTGTCATTTACTATTGTAAACACACACACAAAATTTGGTATTATTTGCAGCACAACTCAGAAAGATATCAGCAAAATAAGGTAGGAAATTTTGTTTTTCGGTCTCATTGTTTGCGGATGCAATTGACTTGGACAAAAATTTGCAAAAAATATGTCTAGTCACTTGCGGCCGTAAGAAGGGTTCTTTGCGATCGCAAATGACTTGGACTGAAATCTACAGATTTCTTGCCAAATTTATCAGTCTTTTGCGGCCACAAAGAGGCTCTCTTGTAATCGCAAGACACTTGCTGATTGACATGTTTTGCTTGGGTTTTGATCTAATTTGACTGGTATATGGTATTTATATAAGTATGAAGCTCTGCAGTGATTCTATTTCGAATTTTAAGATACAAATAGACAATTTGAACTGTTGAAAATATTTTTCGCATTAAAATCTATTTGGAAATCAAATTTTATTTTTTGAATTTTTTTACTATTTTATCGTATGGATAGAAAATAAGTTAAATTTGGAGGTTCGCAAATCATTAGATTATTCAATTTTTCAACCATTTGTTAAAATAGTAAAAAAATTCAAAAAAATGTAAAATTTAATTTTCAAGTAAATTTTAGTGCGAACAATATTTTTAAGGGAGCTGATACGTAGATATTATATTTGATATCAATTATTGATACCGATTTTATTATGCACCTTTAGTTGAGTTATCTTGCACATTATTTGAGTTATTATGCATGTTATTTTTTTTAATAAAATAGTTATACATGTTATCGATTTTATTATGCACTTTTAGTTGAGTTATCGTGCATATTATTTGAGTTATTATGCATGTTATTTTTTGTAATGAAATAGTTATACATGTTATTTTTTGTATTGAAATAGTTATGATATAATATGCATTATAACTCAAATAATGTGCACGATAACTCAACTAAAAGGACATAATAAAACCGGTATCGATAGTTGATATCAAATGTGATATCTACGGAACATTATCCTATTTTTAATAATTTGGATTGTTCATTTGTATTTTAAAGTTCGAGATATGATCATAAACACGATAGAGTGCCGTGATTATATAAGCATCATAGCCTTAACTCTAGTCAGTTATTTCAAATGTTATTCTGTCTTTTGGAATTCAATGCCTCTTTGTCTTGCAAGTTTCAGAGTTTTGTTTACTTATTTTGTTTTTGGTTTGAAATTTTGATAACTTTGAATTTTAGAACTGTGGTGCAGAGATATAAAAGTGACTTCTAAAATTTTGTCTTTGGTTTGAAATTATTTTACGAATCGAAAACGATAGTCGGCTTAACACGCCACTGGCCCATTTGGCCATTTGACTTCCTTGCACGAGCGAAAAACCTAAGGGAGATTCGCACAACTTTGAATTCAAAGCTGGTTCACAGCAGCCGTCCGATTACATCAAGATTTACACTTTTGAAATAATTTTAAATTTTTTCGATTAAGACCGTCTGATCACTGCAAAAAACTCTAAACCTAAATTTGAATTCAAGACCGTGAGAATCTCTCCTGCTCCCAAAAACTAAAGCAAGCAAAAATTATTTTGAATGGTTGGAAAAAAGTTATTAGCTCGCTTTAAGTAATAAAATTATATATGTACTCGACAAATAAAATGTTACAAAATTTCATCCCAAGTCCTATGAAACTTCAATTAATATTTATCCATGAAATAAACATGGCTATGAGGACATTTATTATTTTTTTAACAACAACCAAGATTCTAGTCTCAAACGAGTTTGAGTAGGCTAGAGATGAAGCTCGATCAGTATAATGAAAAATCAATATGGATGATACTAATAATAATATAACAAATAGTAATAGCAATAGTGATTGCAATAACACTAATAATAACAACAATCAGGGGCGATACCAGAACACTGAGTTATAGGGAGGCCGATTTGCAAGTATAGTATAATTTTAATAAAAAAATATATATATAGTCTAATTTATATAAATTTTTAATAAAAAATTTCAATTTTAATAAATTTTTTATCATTTAATTAAATTTTATTAGAAAATTAAACAAGAGGTTCAACTTTTTTGGGTCAAGGGGGCCGGGGCCCACCCTGCCCCCCGCTGGTTCTGCCCCTGACAACAATAATAAAAATTAAACAATAAATCATACCAGTCCAAACATATGTCATACGTCTCTAGCCCCTGAACAAATAGTTTGAACTATGAAACTACTCCTAAACTAACTTTAGGTAATGATTATGGAACGTGAAATCTAATTTACATACACTTCTATCTGATGTCAATTCTGAATACATCCATGTTAAAGTTTCATTATGCTGATTTCTCCCATCTCAATCTTGGTTGACCATGCCTCTCATTTTGCTTTCGATATGGTTTAGAACTTCACCGTACATTGGTGCTTTAGGAGGCCTCTGGGATATGCTTATATCATCTTTCGTGATGTTGGACAAGCTCGAATTTCTTTAAATTTCTTTAAATTTATTATTTTTTAAATATTTTTTGTTTATTATTTTTTAAATTCTTTTTATTTACTATTTCTAAAATTCTTAAAATATTTTAAAATTAATATATCAATACCGTCAAATAATTTAGTAAGCCGAATAAATGTATCTTACAAAATTGTTCCTCCAGCAAACTTGACGACAGCCCGTTAGAAGAGTAAAGAAAATGAAATTTATTTTGCATACTCTAACTAAAAATGAAAATAATAATTCACAACCATTGATTAAAAATAGCATTTATTTTTTAGTACAATTAAGTATGAAGTGAGAAGGTCCGTATATTATAACAATCAAGTCTTTGTACTCGAATCTACAAGTCTTTATATTATATCAAGAATGTTTTTATATTATAACAAACAAATCTTTACATTAGAAACTGGAAGTCTCATTATTGAAACATGTAAGTCTCTATATTAGTCTCTATATTAAAAACTACAAGTCTTTATTTTATAACAAGCAAGTCTTTATATTAGAATCTGCAAGTCTTAAATATTTAGAACATGCAAATATCAATATCGAAACTTGCAAGTCTCTATGTGAGAACAAGTAAATCTATATATTAGAATCTGCAAGTTTCTATATTAGAAACTGCAAGTTTTTATGTTAGAGCAAAAATCGCAGCAATTTTGCTGTAAAATTAGAATTTTACAGCAAAATAGAAAATTTTAGAATTTTGCAACAAAATAAAAAAATGCAGTAAATTTTAATATAAAAACTTGCAGAATTAGAATAAAGACTTGAAAAGAGGAGCGAATCGTTGGCGAAACACAATTTTTTGTGCCCTGTAGATGACGGTTAAGGAAGACAATTGAGGGTGGACTATTAGTACTTTCTTTAGTTCAGACAATTAGCTATAGTCAATCGATTAATCAACATAACAAACTTTATAAGAAAAGAGAAATCAGATAAACTTACTATACAAATCATAATTATAAAAAAAAAATTAGAACAACAATGACAACAACCGCAACAATAAGAACAATATGAATAACATGAACAACAACAAATAACAAAAATAAGAATAAGAATAAGAACAAAACAAGAATAAGAATAAAAATATGAACAATAATAATAATACAAACAAGAATAACAACAAGAATAAGAACAGAACAAGATCAACATAAAAAACGAAAACAAGCATAATAACAATAACATTTGAGAAAGAACAATAACAATAAGTAAAACGAGAATGATAACGAAAATAATAACAATAACCAGAACAAGAACTTGTAATTGTACTTGTTATAGTTATTTGTTCTTGTACTTGTTTTTTTAATTGTTCTTGTTAATGTTTTTCTTATTATTATTGTTGTTGTTGTTATTATTGTTATTTTTATTGTTTTTGTACTGGTTCTTGTAATTGTCACCGTGTTTGTTCTTGTTTTTGTTATTGTTTATTGTTTTTGCTATTGCTTTTATCATTGTGCATGTTTTTGTTCTTGTTGTTGATCTTGTTATTGTTATTGTTATTGTTCTTGTTCTTATTATTGTTCTTTATCTTGTTCTTGTTTTATTTATTGTTCTTGTTCTTGTTCTTATTCTGGTTATTGCTATTGTTCTTCTTCTTGTTTTGTTTTTGTTATTGTTATTGTTATTTTTCTTGTTATTGTTATTGTTATGGTTCTTGTTATTGTCATTATCATTGTTCTTGTCATTGTTTTTGTTATTATTATTATTATTATTGTTGTTGTTATATTATTGATCATTTTCTTTTGGCACTGTGGTAAAGTTGCTATCTTGTGATCATGATGTCACAGGTTCGAGTCGTGGAAGCAGTCTCTTGCATAAATATTGGAAAAGACTGCGTACAAAGACTTCGAAGTTGTCTGACCCTTCTCCGGATCCCGTGCAAGCAGGAGCTTGCACCGGGCTGATAATGAGTTTTTATATTTATAAATAATTAAAAATTGAAAATGCTTATGTATTCTGAAACTTGTAAATTGATTGACTTTCAAATGCGATATAATTTGAGTGTCATATAATACAACTTAAGCTATGGTACTTACATAAGCACGGAGTTCTATCGTGTTTATGATCATATCTCAAATATTGTTTATGATCAACTTATGCTATCGTCTTTAAAATGCAAAAGATTGATTTGAGCCGTTGAAAATATTGTACATACTAAAATCTACTTAGGAACCAATTTTTTTTTTAAAGTTTTTACTATTTTATTAGATGGGTAAAAAATTGCTTAAATTGGAGGGCTGTAAATCATTAGATTACTCAATTTTCTACCTAGACAATATTTTCAAAGTAGATTTTAGTATGGACAATATTTTCAACGATTTGGATCATCCATTTGCATTTTGAAATTCGATATATGATTGTGAGAATGATAGAACTATGTGCTTACGTAGTTACGTAAGTACCATAGCCTAACTCCATATGAATTGTATGAAATTTACACCAATTCATATTTAATGATTTATGATGAGATAACAAATGATACTTAATTTCCATTAAATTTAACACGATCATTTTATAAATATGAGCAAATAGTATGTTTAATTTTTCAATCAAAATTTTACTTATTTAAAGAAAAGGCAAAAAAGATGGGTACACTAGATTTTTTTAGTTCATTTGAACCGTTGAATTAATTGAGATTGATAAAAAGTATTTTTTTAAAAACACAACAAAATTTAAAGTGAACCACTTTTACTTATCTCGATGAATTGAACGGCGTAGATGAACTAGAGTATCCAATGTACTCATCTTTTGAATTCACAACCTTTTCCAACCTTTCGATTTTGTCAAAATTCGTACTATTTGATAAGTTTTGGTCAAAATTCATATTTTGCAATCTCACACCACGAATTTTGACATAATTCAACAGTTGAAAACAGCTGCAAACTCAAATTTAAGTTCGTAGCCGTGCATATTTCCCCTACTTTTGGAGTACCTAAAGAAGAATATTGTCAAATCAAAATAACTTTGTTCCTGTAACTCGTCATTTCTTGTACATTTCAATTAAATCTTTCATATATCAACAAAAATAAAATCATTATCTTTTTTTAACAAAATATCGTCAAACCATTATTAGGCTTTCACACTGTACAAATAAATGTCTCCAAGTAGAATAGCACCGTCGGTTTCTGTCTTCTTTCAAAGAAACGTGTTGGAGAAAAGCGACACACGGTGACTCCAGACTGATTCTGATTCTTTTGGTGACAGTACACAGTGCAGGTGCTTCATTCTAGACCTCTTCTTAACCTTTCTAGCTCTTCCTAAAAAGTTGCGATGTGAAATTTGAAGAGAAAGGTGTGAAATTACGCCTAAACTACTAGATAGTGAAGTGGTGCACTGGTAGCCATTGAAACAAAAATGGGTAAGGTAACGTCCATAAATAGAAAGAGAAAGAAATAAAGATAGGCTACCTAGTAGGTGTACTCTCCAGTAATTCAATTATTCAAGAGGTTGGGGGGTTTTAGACTTTATAAAAAAAATTTTGGAGAGAAACAAAATAATACATATATTTAAAATATACATGATTATTTTATAAAAAATAAATAAATTATATAAATATATAAAATTATTTATGCAAAAATATTTTCCAGAAGACACTTTTCCCGCCTACAGTGAATCCGGCACTGTCAAGAGGTACAAAATATCATCAACAACAAAAGATATAATATCCCTCTTTTTTCTTTTCTTTTTTGAGATAGAGAGTATTAAAATGGTTAGGGCTTTAACTCAAGAAAAAGTTTTCGGCGGACCTTTAAAACGGATCAATATTCGATGGAATATTCCGTAAGATGAAATGACAATCGAGTGATTTTCATAATTTCGAAATTCGCACGCGCAGACTTCGAAGTTATATGAATCATTCAATTTCTATTTCAAAAGAGGATGTATTTAACGGGTGTGAATTCTTTTAAGGCTATATCACCTTTTGAGTTTTGATCAAGTTGGGTCGATCATCTCCAACATTGGATGCATGGGATAGAAATGAGTTGTCTAAAATTGTACTTTTAAGTCTTCTTCTAGATGCACTGACCTGTATTTTCTGCATCATTTTTAGTAGTGCAGTGAGCACTCCTAAAATCTAAATCGTTTGATTATATCTCAATATATAATCGTCAATTACATAATTTAGGTGAAGTTTTGTATTGTAAAATTAGATTCATGAAATTTTAATTGGACGGTTCATATTTTAGAAACATCCTCCGCACCCTTAAAAAAAGAGTGCATAGAATATCGTTCCAGATGGCCAGTCATGATTTGTTTTGGTCTTAAAGGATGTCATGTCGTAGTAAGGTTACAAATATATTATGAAGTAAACTAGGTAAAGCTAGAGTGCTTTTGAATTGTAAGTGTTCTTCTATGGTGTTGCCTATTTAGTAAATATGAGACTATAACATCAAAATATTGTGTTAATTATTTTTGTTTTTGTTGATCAATAATCTAAATTTTAGATATGAAAAATCAAACAAAGCATATATTGAATATCCTACAAAATTTAAATGAAGACCATCAACACACTACTCAAATGGCAACCAGTCTAAAGACACTCAAATATTTTTTTAAAAACCAACAAGGACTCTGATGTAGTCTAGCAAAGATTTAACTTGAGATCTGATTCGAATTGTGATCTCGAATTGATTTGATGGATCTTATCAAGATTTATCTCCAAGATCACTTTGCGTGCACTTCAAGTTATCTAAATTATTTTCTCTATTTTTCTGTCTTTTATTTCCGTAGCATTTAATTATTATATCTTTCAGTTATTGCTTTCTTTGGAACTAATACACTTGTCGCTTATATAAGTAATTCTAGTCATTTGTATCAATCATCTCTTGTTTAATGAAATTTTCAGTATGTTGAGAATTTCAAGAATTATGCTTTTTGATACTTAGCATGTTACATTATTCGTCATTGTTTCTATTTTGTTAAATCAGTTATTACAACCCATTATTGCGAAGTTGTGATTTGGGATCGAGATTGCGTCAAGTGGTATCAGAGCAAGTTCGACAACTACCTTCGCACTTGCGTGAAGTTGTATCCCCAAAATCGCTTAAAGCCATTTTCCAGCATCATTTTACCCTCATATCACACCGCATCACCATATTTCCAACACCCTTCCCACACCATTGGCCGATCCAAGCATAACCGTCCTATTCTAGTCATTGCTGAAGAATCAGAAAGCATTATTTCAACGCATGGAGGACGATAACTGACAAGCACAACAGTAGAAAGTGCTAATTTTTTATCGACCTAGTAGCACGTCTTTCCTTACCATCGTGCAACAACGACGATCGAGATGGACACAACAATGCCCTTCGAAACTGAGAGAATAATGACCACAGAACCGCAACAACCCTCCGACCCGTGATCGACAATGGGCTAGTAGTCTCCCGGTAGAAATTCCAACCTTTTCAAAAATTCTCAAACTCGAATAGAAAACATATGAGTAAACTTCCGACGAGGTTCCTGAGTTCTCGAGTTCAACAAATGAGATTGTCGAGCTCTTGATTTCGACAAACGAGGTTCTCAAGTTCTCATGTTTGAAAGATGAGGTTCATGAGCTCTCTAATTTGACGAGCATTCCGAGCACTCGAGCACAAACAACAAGGTTCTTGATTTTTCGAGTTCGAAAGACACTATTATCAAGTTTTCGAGTTTAATAAACAGAGTTCTTAAAATTGAAAGTTTTCCTTGAGAACTACCAGAAAACAAAGAGTTTGAGCAAGATCCCGAAGAAGAGCATGCTTTCGAGGAAGAAATTCACGAGGATAATTTTGAGCCTGATTCCGAATAAGAAATTTACGAGGATGACCCTAAATATATTCCCAAGTACACCGAGGAAGCCTATGAGGAAGATTTCGAGGATGACCTCGAGCAAGTTTTCGAGTACACCAAGGAAGCTTACGAGGTTGATTTCAAGTATATTTCCAAAGGCACCAAGGAGGAGAGATGTGAGTATGATCCCGTCTTTCTCACCGAAGATCTCGAGGAGGAAATACATGAGACAAACACCGGAGATTTTCTTGAATTCGAAGAGCTGTCCCAAATCACGAGAATACATGAAACACCTCGAGTTTGAAGAGTCTTCCCGAGAAGCTGCCAAGTATCTCGAGTCCAAAGAGTTTCATCAAGAGTATGAAGACGAAAGACTTGTCGTGTTAGAATTCGAAGAAGAGTACTAGACGAACCCGAACCACCACCTACATGAACTCTTGTTCCAAATATGCCTCCACCATGTCTATTGTTGGAACCACCTCCCGAGTTGTCATCAAATAGTAGAGTCAAACTTGAGGTCAAGTTTTTCATCAAACCGGAGAATATGATGCAACCCAATGAAGATTCAACTCGAAATCTGATTCAGATTGTGATCCCGAATTGATTTTATGGATCTTACCAAGATTTATCTTCAAGATCACTTTGTTTGCACTTCAAGTTATCTAGATTATTTTTCTATTTTTTTGCCATTTAGTTCCTTAGCATTTAATTACCGTATTTTTTAGTTATGGCTTTCTTTGGAATCAAGACACTTGTCCCCTATATAAGAGATCCAGTTATTTGTATCAATCATCTTGTGTTTAATGAAATTTCTAATATGTTAAGAATTCACAAAATTCCGCTTTTTGCTACTTAGCATGTTACTTTTTTCTCATTGTTTCTATTCTGCAAAATCAGTTATTGCAGTCCGTCCTCGCAGAGTTCTGATTGAGAGCTTGTAGTGCGTCAGACTCGGATATCATTTTAGAGTAAAACTATCATACTCCTAGAAGTACATATGTCTTTTGTGTTCTTAATTAAAAAAACATACATAATTATTTTAAATTTTGATTTTATCATGCTCGATAAATCGTTCATATTTAAATCTTATGGAAAATTAAATTTGGTGATTTTTTTTTGCTTTTTAACTATTAAAAAGGTCCTAAAGAAGTTATTTTTTAAATATCTGATTTACTCTACTTTATTTATGATTATGTGATGTATTATTGAATTGTTTATTTATTGTACACACTTGTATGGCAGGATCAATCACCTCCGTCCAACTTATTAATTTTGAGTTGCCACATTTTTATTTTTATTTATTTATATACATTATGTGTATATTAGTATATACGAGAATCTATTTAAATATAGAAAAAAAACACTGATACGGTACTATTTAACCAATGTTCGGTTACATTTATTCCGTTTGAGCCTCTTTAAGCATTATATATGTCATATCATTATCAATACGTATTAAGCTACTTTAACATTATTATATAATTTATATTTGTACCAAGAAATTCCCTAAAATCACTGCCCAAGGCAACTTTATTATACATAAATCTATCTTGATTCCTTTTTGCTATAATTAAAAAAAGAAAAAAAGAACATTCTTTTTGTTATTATAAGAAGAAAAAGAACATCTGAGTACCTCATAATTAGATAGATTCATCATGAACCCATTTTGCTAATGACATTAGTCATTCTGACCCACAAACTTTTTATAATCACTAAAAAAAGATAACAAAAATATTAGTTTCTGTGTCCCCACAAACCTTTTCTGCACAAAGATAACCTTCTCTTTTATCGTCAGCAAATCTTCTTTTCCTTTTTAAAACAAAAAGTCATGTGAACTTATTTATTATAACAACTAATTAACACCTTTTTATATCACGAGACCTCGTTGGAAATTCGTCGCCACTCTTTTTTTCTACACTATCCACTCAACATTATCTTTTGATCAAGTCAAGTTTACACTAAAAAAAAGTAAAAAAATGACATGCCATGTTTTCTTTTCTATTCATTTTGAGTGAATCAGAGCTCATTGAAAATTGATTGCTTGGTTAATCAGGTTCTCAATCTGAGAATCTAATACTGCCTCATGCTATGCAAGGTGGGCCCACTCAAGCCCCTGACAACGCGTCTTGACCGTCAACGACCGCAATTTAAAACAAAATATCAACCCTAGGCTAGCAAGTAGCAACATGCCTTAATTTTATACATTACCCAATTTATATAAATAAAAATAGTTACTTTTTAGTATTTTACTCTTTTGGAATAACAATATATATAAGAGTGATATTATGGTGTTTGCGCAAGCATCGAACTTTGATGCTTGCGGTCATATATTTCAAATTTCAAAATGCGAAGAGTCGATCCGAACTATTGAAAATATTGTGCGTACTAAAATCTACTTAGAGACTAAATTTCTCTCGTTTTTAGAATTGTTTTACTGTTATGTGAGATGGATGAAAAATATATTGATTTAACGATTATAAATTTTTCTAATTTAATGTATTTTCGATCCACTCGATAAAATAGTAAAAAAATTCTAAATTTTTTTTTTATCCCAACTAGATTTTTGTATAAATAATATTTTTAACGTATTGAATTAATGTTTGTATTTCGAAATTTAAGATATATAATAACAAATATCGAAATTTGATACTTGCGATAGTCTTACTCATTTATATAATGAACAAAATCTTTCCTCAACTTGTACAATTATCATATAATAATTTTTATTTATTTATGTTTACCAACTTGGTTGCATTCCACATATATTCTAATCAGTCATGTAGACTGTAGTTTACTTGCATAGAGTACTATGGGTCAAGCTTATCTCTCAAGGCACCTTAATTTATTATTACTTCATTTTTAGTATTTTTAATCTATTCTTTCTAGTAAAGAGTCTCCCAAATAATCATATTTATCAGAAAGTAGGGTTGAATGACAGTTCGTTTAATTTTATTTTGTTTTGTTTCGTGATTAATGAAACAATTATGATTAAAGATTTTTTTTGTTTAAATAACGAAATGTTTGAAGAAAATATATTATTTCGTGATCGTTTTTTTAGTTTTGTTGACCGTATATTATTAGAATTATTTTGATTTAGAGAAAAATGACTATGCTCAGAGAAAGTGATGAGAGAGGAGATGAATGATTTGATTTCTATGTATGTTAGAAAAGTTCGTCACCGGTTTTTGATTTGCTTTAGTGTGATGAGAGATGAGATGGTTGAAGAGCGAAGAAAAAGAGTTCGATAGTTTAAGTTGTATTTTTAACGAAGCAGTTAACGAAATAAAATTTCTTAACTATTCATTAAACAAAATAGTTAACGAAGCTACATCTTTCGTGGTGAAACTGACAAATCTATCTAAAAACAACCAATCAGAAGGGTGAAGGAAATAATTTAGTAGCAAATCAATACAATATAATAATAATAATATTCCTCTTGAACAACTGTTGAACAAATTAACTGAAAAGCTAATTAATACTGTTACAGCCCACTGGCATCCAAACCAATCGATGTTAATCCTACCATGATCATCAAATTTCAGTCACAAAGTGATTGTCAGCAACTCGCCACACGAAATCCAACATATGTAGAATCCTTACATGAATAAGCTCACCAACGAACCGGAGTTGAGCACAGCACAACCCCAGTAATAGAATGTAACTATGAGATCCGCCAGTAATAGTATGTAATTATGGAATCCACATTTGTAGCCGAATTTTTTTTAATTAACCAAAATAAATTAATAAAATATCAAAATGGCAAAATTTGAACGGAATTAACCATTTTAGCCATTCCGGGATCACAGCGCCCTACGTAACTCCGGGTTCACTGTGATCCCCATAACTCCAGAATCACAGTTGCCGGAGTTATGGAGGCTGCTGTGATCCCGGAGTTATGTGGATCACAGTGAACCCGGAGTAACTGGTTATTTATACACCGGCCGAGAGAGAGAGAGAGAGAGGGGGATACTGATAATTGAAGAGAGATTGATAATTGAAGATAAACAAGTAATTTGAGGTATTATTTTATTTTTGCTTAAATTCTTCAATTTAGTTGATTTAATTTATAATTATTATAATTGTTATAATTGATAGTTGATTTCAGGTATTATTACAATTGTTTTTTAATTTATAAGAATTATAATTTTAGTTGAATTGTTATAATTTACTTTCATTCTTCAAATTTACTTACATTTTTCAAAGTGAATTGCTATAATTCTTATAATTGTTATAATTCTTCAAACTTAGTTGATTTCTGTTATTATTATAATTGTAAATTAGTTTATAATTATAATTGTAGTTGAATTGGTATAATTGTAGTTGAATTGTTATAATTGTTATAATTCTTCAAATTTAGTTGATTACAGGTATTATTATTATTGTAAATTAATTTATAATTATTATAATTGTAGTTGATTTATGTACGTATTTCATATTTTTTGAACTATTAGTATAATATTAATTTAGTAATTATAATAATTAAAGAGTTAGAGAAATTTTGTAGAAATTTAGTAATTATAATATTAATTTAGTAATTATAATATTATTTTATTATAAATTAATTTAGAATTATTTTATTATAAATTAATTTAGAATTATTTTATTTCTGAAGTATTAGTATATTATTAATTGAGAAATTTATACAGTTGGAGTGAAGAAAGATGATTCCAATTTCCGTATATATGGATGGTGAGACTCGAAATGGCCCGTATGGTATGGAATATAGTTGTGATTCAAAATTTACTTTTCCGGGAAATGAAGACACCCGGTATGAAGATGTGAAAAATACAATATACAAATGGTTGGGGATATTTGAGAGTCAATATTCGCTCAATGTTGTCGCTCGATATAACACTGCGATCCCACCTTCTTATCATTTTTGTTTAATTCCCATTCGCGATGACGTAGAGTGGCGAATGATATTGCAAATGGCACAATCAGAAATGAATTGGAGATTTGTTGAATTATATGTTGATCTAGTGCCAAATAGGACAAATGAGAATCCTGATAACTTAGCTCGCACAAGTGAAGTGGTTGTTAAAACGGATGAAGAGCCTCCGAGATTTAGCCATGAGACATTACCTTATAGCCCTGGCCATACTCTTCATATCTCTCCCGCAAGACATTCACCAATTATAGATCTTAATGAGCCCATATCTAATATTCCTGAAGAAAACGAAGGCGATGACGATGAGAATATATTACCCGAAGCGGGAGAATGGGAAACAGGAGAAGATTATGGATACACCTCCGACGAAGACGATTTGGATTATAATCCTAACGATCATCCGAATCATCGGATAATTGTACAAGGAAGATCAGAAAAATATCACCCAGTACATGAGCTTAGTGATATATCTGGTTTCAATGAAATTTACACTGAAGTACAAAACTCGTCAGACGATCCCTTGGCAGAAAATCGTGTATTTAATTCAAAAGATCAGTTACAATGGACCATTAGTGAGTATCACATCAAAGGGAATATAGAGATTAAAACAGAAAGGAGTAGCGCGACGAGGCTAGTTATGGTTTGCAAAGATCAAAGATGTTTTTGGAGGTTGTACGCTGTATGTCCTAAAGGTAATAATTTTTGGACAATAAGAACCAATCCATACCCGCACACTTGTATCCAATCGATTACACGAGTAGATCATGCACAGCTTACGGCCAAGATAATTGCTGGTGCTATTAAAAAGGAAATGAACGAAGATACAACCATGACAATTAAAAACGTCAGACATTTAGTTAAAGCAAAATTTCCCGGTGCTGATCCATCATACGCCAAGTTATGGCGAGGCAGGGAGTTAGCAATTGCGAAAATATTTGGGACTTGGGAGGGATCATATGCATTGCTTCCTCGTTATTTTAATGCCATCCAATCGACGAATCCATCAATGAAGTATGCTATCCTGACAACTCCTACCAATCAACCTGAAGTACGTTATTTCCATGCTGCGGCTTGGGCATGGGGACCGTGCATTGAGGCAGTAAAGTACATTCGTCCGGTGATAAGTATCGACGCAGGTTTCTTATCTGGTCGTTATGAGGGAAGATTACTGATGGCTTGCGGGTACGATGCAGAGAATCAATTGATACCATTGACATTTGCATTGGTGGAGAAGGAAGACCTAGAAAATTGGGGTTGGTTCATGAATTGGTTGCGTCGAGAAGTTATCGGACCTGGTAAGATGTGTGTACTATCAGACCGCCACAAGGGAATTAAGGCTATTTTTGAATATCCCCAATATGGATGGTCTGAGGCAAACAGCGAAGCAGTGCACCGATATTGTATGCAACACGTTGCCGAGAACTTGTACTCAAAATTTCCAGACGATAATCTAAAGAAATTATTTAAGCGTGCTGCATCGAAGAAGAAACCTCGTCGATTTAAAGAGCACATGCAATCTATAAAAGCACAATATCTAGGCGCATATGAATATTTAAAGACGGTTGGAAAAAGACTAGAGAATGATCCAAAAGAGTCTGTGAATCCATCAAAGTGGGCACAACGGTACGACAACGGATATCGTTGGGGCATAATGACAAGTAACGGATCTGAATCTTTGAATCAAGTGTTCAAAGCTGTTCGTATGTTGCCGGTTGTGGCTATCGTGGAAGGTACCTGGTACAAGTGCGTGAGTTGGTTTGATGATCGGAGAATCGCATCTAGTGCAACCGTAAGTGATGGTTTTGTTTGGTCTCGTAGTGTTACGGAGAAACTAATTAAGAGAGGTGACAAGTCACGACCACATCGAGTAGACCCCTATCGATCAGAGCAAGGGGATTTTGAAGTTTTGCATCAAGGTGAGACCTTACCGAATGGTGAATTTGAAAATTTCAAGTATCACGTATTACTCGAAGAGGGAGTTTTTACGCGTTGCACCTGTTTGAAACCAAATCTGACCGGCATACCATGTTCGCATGTATTAGCGGTGATAAGGGTCAGACATTTAAACTTATCTCAATTTGTTTCACCTTATTACACTGCTGCAAATCTGCATGATACTTGGTCCGGAAGATTCCACCCTTTTCCAAATCAATCTGAATGGCTCGAGTATACGGGACCTACCATCATTCCCAATAGAAAATTGCTTCGTCGTGGTCGAAGAAGGCACATTCGTATTCCGATGGTAATGGATGAAATGGAAGGACGAAAAGGCAAGCGCAGAGGACGACCCCTTGGAAGACGACCAGAAGGTATTGAAATGGTTTTATATGTTTAAAATACTCATATTGAAGACGACCATCACCTTCTTACTTTTTAATATTACAGGAAGTGCTCAATCCAGCCATCAAGGGAGTCAACCTCATAATCGCCATGAGGTATTAACACAATTGGGCTTACATAGTGGAAACCAGCCCACTCGACACTCCGTAGATGTCCAACCAAATCCAAACCCTACCCAAATGCAACCCGCTCGTCACTCAATAAGTGTTCCACCTAGAGATGTCGATGCTTTAACAAGTGCATCAAATCCTTCAACAAGTCAGCCCAATCAATCAAGGCGAACATCAATTTCTGGAAGAATTCGAAATTTCTTTCGGGCGAAACACTAGCATGGAATTTATTATATGTGGCTCTTCATTATTTACCTATTATATTTGTATAGTTGTATGTTGTACTTATGTCATATGTATGGCTTTACCTATTAACTCGTATAAATTTCAATTTCTTTATGCATTATATTTGTAGTGCAATGTCGACATTTCCGATTTTGGTATTTTATGGAGGTGAAATAATTGAAACTCAATTTGGTGCGGAGTACTCTGGTGGTAAAAAATTGGCACTCCAGGGTAAACAATCTAGTACTTTTGAAGGGATTAAAAGTACCATACATCGGGTTCTAGCATTTCACGAGTATTGCGTTGGTGAAATCCTATGTCGCGTGGAGGATGGAGAAGGGAGTAATTTGCATTTCAATTTGATTGGACTCATTGACGAAAGTTCTTGGAAAATGGCATCTCAGATGTCCGTGAATAAACGGGGAGTTGTTCATTTGTTTGTCAGAACCACTGGCCCGCCACCAAGAAATGACGCTCTCGATTTTATTTCGCCTAAAGGTATGTGTCCTTTGTCTCCCACAATTATTCCAATTACATATTGCATTTGATTTACTCGAAGATTATTACAAGTTCTGTGTTGCATCATTTGTACAGGTTAAACACATATGACAATGCATCATGCATGATGCTTGACACATGACGCTTGACGCTTGTGCATGATGCTTGACGATTATGCATTGTGCATGATGCTTGACGCTTGACGCTTGTGCATTGTGCATGATGCATGACGCTTGACGCTTATGCATTGTGCTTGACACTTATCCAAAATAACATAACAACATAACATAACTGATTGACGCTTGACGCTTATGCATTGTGCATGATGCTTGACGCTTGACGCTTGACGCTTGACGCTTGACGCTTGACGCTTATGCATTGTGCATGATGCACAATGCATGACGCTTGACGATTATGCATTATGCATGATGCATGATGCTTGACGCTTGTGCATTGTGCATCATGCATGACACTTGACGCTTGTGCATTGTGCTTGACGCTTATCCAAAATAACATAACAACATAACATAACTGATTGACGCTTGACGCTTATGCATTGTGCATGATGCATGACGCTTGACGCTTGTGCATTATGCATCATGCATGACACTTGACGCTTGTGCATTGTGCTTGACGCTTATCCAAAATAACATAACAACATAACATAACTGATTGACGCTTGACGCTTATGCATTGTGCATGATGCATGACGCTTGACGCTTGTGCATTGTGCATGACGCATGACGCTTGACGCTTGTGCATTGTGCATGATGCATGACGCTTGACGCTTGTGCATTGTGCTTGACACTTATCCAAAATAACATAACAACATAACATAACTGATTGACACTTGACGCTTATGCATTGTGCATGATGCTTGACGCTTGACGCTTGTGCATTGTGCTTGATGCATGACGCTTGACGCTTATGCATTGTGCATCATGCTTGACGCTTATGCATTGTGCATCATGCATGACGCTTGTGCATTGTGCTTGATGCATGACGCTTGACGCTTATGCACACATCATGCATGACGCTTGACGCTTGTGCATTATGCATGATGCATGACGCTTGACGCTTGTGCATTGTGCACAATGCATGACGCTTGACGCTTGTGCATTGTGCATGATGCATGACGCTTGACGCTTATGCATTGTGCATGATGCATGACGCTTGACGCTTGTGCATTGTGCATGATGCATGACGCTTGACGCTTGTGCATTGTGCTTGACACTTTTCCAAAATAACATAACAACATAACATAACTGATTGACGCTTGACGCTTATGCATTGTGCATGATGCTTGACGCTTGACGCTTGACGCTTGACGCTTGTGCATTGTGCATGACGCTTGACGCTTGACGCTTATGCATTGTGCTTGACGCTTGACGCTTATGCATTGTGCATGATGCTTGACGCTTATGCATTGTGCATGGTGCACAATGCATGACGCTTGATGATTATGCATTGTGCATGATGCACAATGCATGACGCTTGACGATTATGCATTATGCATGATGCATGACGCTTGACGCTTGTGCATTGTGCATCATGCATGACGCTTGACGCTTGACGCTTGTGCATTGTGCTTGACGCTTATCCAAAATAACATAACAACATAACATAACTGATTGACGCTTGACGCTTGTGCATTGTGCATGATGCATGACGCTTGACGCTTGACGCTTGTGCATTGTGCATGACACTTATCCAAAATAACATAACAACATAACATAACATAACATAACATAACAAATGTCCAAAATAACAAAACAACATAACATAACTGAAAAAATGTTCAACATAAGATGGCATAACATCGTAAAAGTCCAACATAGCTGGATAAAAGCAACCAACTCCCAGACTAAGGATAATTGGACGGGGTGAACTTGGATATCGGTCTATGCCTCTGACGGTCCTTGTTGCGATGTCCCATAGTTGTATTCCAATTCAAGCCATCATCAGCCTCATCGTCGCCGCTCCCGGTCACCTCAGCATCTGGTGTTTGCATGTATTCCTGCAAAAAGCACATTAGAAACTGCTAAATTAGTGCATTGTGCAATAAAAAGGTAAGAGGCCAAACCTGTGTAGGAGGGATCTCCGGGCCTGTCTGGAACTGACTAGTCTGGAAGTCGTAACCCTGTGCACCATCTCCTCCCGGGTACTGACCACTGAATATGTCAAAATCATAACCATGTACATCAGATGCTCCCTGATACGGACTATTTAATCCTGAATAGTATCCCTAGGTAGAATATGCATGTTTAACATTAGCAAAAAATATTACAAAGATCGGCATAATCATTAAACATTATAGATGTACGATTCACATACCTGAGACTGATTTCCGCCCGGATGCTGACTACTAGATGCCGTGGGATCACCGTGCGGTCCTAAATATGTCCCGGCCATGCTGGAAACAATCTCGTCATAATCACCCTCATATGTTGACGCCCATGATGCCTCCTGCTCACGAAAGCCTGGAACCTCAGGCTCGTCCGAGGTGGTGATATCCTCGATTCTTTCGGGCAACCCGGCATCCCTTAGCAGTTTTTCCAGCTTATGCCCTTAACCGACATCATGCAGGCTTCCTCGACATGATAGTAATGTTCTCTTTCCGAAGCGCTTCAACCCCCTTGTAAGGGCCATTGGAATTGCCATGACTGCATCCCTAAAGGCCCTCTTGCCGTGCAAGTAGTACTTTCGTAAGTAACATAACAAGTGACATAATTTGAGTAGCTATTTGATTAGTTAAATAACATCACTAACCTGTCGTGTGGCGCACTCAGAATGGGAAACATATGTAAGGTTGCTAGGTGGCTCAGGCGGAGGAGGCAGTGGCTGGGTGAGATCATGGGTGGAATCACGCTTTAAATAAATCGACCTCATCCCAAATCTCTCGTACCAGGGCATATACTGATGAAACCACCAATCACTGTCGTGTGGCTGCCCATCTGTGGGCACGATACACAACGGTACTCTATCTGCACTCCACTGCCCTACATAATCAGCATGACGCTCCCCCCAGTGAAGACCGTAGTGTCCATCAGTATGATCTACCTCATCTAACTGTCGGTGAACATCCCAAGATAATGGAGGAGGGGGAGGAACGGTCTGAAGTAAACCGTACTGTCTCATGACCCTATCCGGGTAGTGATGTGAGACTATCCAGAAATGAACGAGAGGGACTCTAGCCAACCAAATTCCTTGATCACGTAGTACACATGACGGCGCAAGATGGAGGAATGTAGTATAGGGTGTCCACTCAACTTCACCCTCTTTCATCGCATTCAAAACATCTCGGGGATGCTTTGCTCCAACATTGTGAGGGTTGTCTTTCCACAACTTAAAACCCATCCATGTCCTCCCGTAAGCATGACACGACTCTCGATCGGGTAAACCCCAAGCAGTGAAGGTCTGATTTCTATCTTCTTTTGGCCGGCACACACTAAGGTGGGTCCAAGACCACAATTGCAATAACTCGAGTGGACCCCAAATAGAACGAGGCTGCTTCCGAGCAACAATAGATAATGCGCGATATAAATAAGCCAAAACGGCACCCCCCCAATTGTACAACACAGATGGACTACTCAGATTCTCCAAAAACTGGAGATACATGGCCGGTACACCATCTCCACTGGAGTCTGGAAACATGACAGAACCAAATAAATCTAGAATGTAAGCCCGAGTATGAAAATCTACCTGGTCCTGTGTGGGATTTTCCGGCATATTAGCGAACTCGCGCCGCAACCACTTCAAACTAAGACTGTAATTCGAAACCAGTCGTTGTTGCTGTCCAGATCTCTTTGAAGCGCGACACCTCCACGCCTCATCTCCGACCTCTCTACCCAGATACTGCTGTACCATATACCTCCAGTTGTTATCACAAATTCCGGTAACAACCGCTCTTGTTATTGGTAGCCCCCATAAACAACTAACATCTTGTAGAGTTACGGTCATTTCACCGACAGGCATGTGAAATGTGTGTGTCTCGGGCCTCCATCGCTCTACTAGTCCTGTAATCAATCCCTTGTCTCTTCTCTTATGACCCAATTGAGAAATATGATACAATCCCAATCTCTTCAATGCCGGACCACAACTCTCGTGATATGGTACGACATTGTCATGACAAATCAACTTTAAATCGTCACCGCTCTGCAATATTTCAACAATATCCTCAAATAAATACAGATTACCAAAAATAAATATAGTACTAAACATATATATTACAAAAATATACCACATTTGGTTTAACGGTCGCAATCTTGTGTTGGGCGACAGGCATCTGCAACAAGTCGGAGAGAGGCTGGCAATCTGGAGGGAGAGAAGCACCACCCTCGAAGGTGCTAGACTGAGAAGTGCTGGGTCGAGAAACACTACTTCTTCGAGGTCTCGTCATTTCAACAGAACTACATTTAAATATAAAAAACAACATAGTTTAACAATTTTTTACAAGTTACATATTTATCTAATATAACTAATTGATTATCTATAAATACTAACTAATTTCTACAAAATTTCTACAAAATTTGTAAATTTATAAATAAATGAACTAATTTAACAATAATCTAATATTAATATAACAAATTTATCTAAACTAACTAATTTATCAATTAACCTTACAATAGTAACTATAATCTAACAAATTTATACAAAAGATACAACTAATTTCTACAAAATTTGTAAATTTCTAAATAAATGAACTAATTTAACAATAATCTAATATTAATATTACAAATTTATTTAAACTAACTAATTTATCAATTAACCTTACAATAGTAACTATAATCTAACAAATTTATACAAAAGATACAACTAATTTCTACAAAATTTGTAAATTTCTAAATAAATGAACTAATTTAACAATAATCTAATATTCATATAACAAATTTATCTAAACTAACTAATTTATCAATTACCTAACAATAGTAACTACAATCTAACAAATTTATACAAAAGATAAAACTAATTTCTACAAAATTTGTAAATTTCTAAATAAATGAACTAATTTGGTGCATTACTATATTTTCCCAAAATAAAACTATATTTTCCCAAATTTGGTGCATTACTATATTTTTCCAAAATAAAACACTAACTTACATATTTATCCTAAACTAACAAATTAGTAATTTCTAAAATATTGTTTTACCAATAATCTACGTAATTTTACAATAAAATAAATTAACAATTAATCTAACAAATTCCAACAAAAAATATTTATCTAGCAATTAACTATAATTTAACTAAGTTAACAATTATCTAACTAATATCTAACAATTTATCTAACATTTACCTAATTTTTAACTAAGTTAACAATTATCTAACAATTTTTACCAAAAAACAACACAAATTTTGTATGAATTTTTTTAATTTCCAAAAAATAAAAAAAATATAATTTACCTTTTACACAGCAGAGAAATCTCCCTAACTTCGGAAAATAACATATCTAATCAAACTTAAAAATCTCTCAAATTTTTTGACAAAATTTCTCTCCAAATCTTCTCAAAATTTCTCAAAATCATCTAAAAATCAGCAAAGTCGGCCAGAGGGAGAAGAAGGGGCTGTGTGTGCTTAAATTGACACAACTCCGGAATCACAGAGCTCACCATAACTCCGGAATCAGGGATTCCGGAGTTACGTGGGCACCAGTGATTCCGGAGTTACGTAGGCAGCGCAGATCCCGGGATTATGCAGGATTCTATGATTCCGGGGTTATGCGGCTCTCTGTGCTGCCGGAATGGCTAAAATCGTGATTTATGTCCAAATTTTGCCATTTTGATATTTTATTAATTTATTTTGGTTAATTAAAAAAATTTCGGCATTTGTAGTCATAGTTGCGTTGATATAACTGTGTCATTAAATTAATCTGAACTGAACGTTTGAATTAAATTTAAATAATTGTGATTTATTTCAAATAATTATATATTATAATATAAATTTTATAAAACTCACTTATTATTAAAACAATAATATCATTTTACCATCACAACTACAATAGCGGATGTTAAAAAATATATTATGTATCACTGTTTGTGCTTGGCTTCCTTCTTCACTGTCTCGCCACATGTCCTCCCCTTGACGCGTTCTCTTCCAGTCTTCCCACACCGTGTCTTTATTATCCCCGCTTGTTCCCCCAAACACATCCTTATGCAACCTACTCTTGTACCGGGTCACTGTCTAATAAGCAGCACAGTTGGTTGCATGTTATTCTACCTGCACCACGATGCAGTGAATCTACAAGAGCTCTCGATCAAATCTCTCATCCTCCTTTCCGCTCTTTATAAAACCCGAACAAATCCCCCAATTCTCTCTCACTTTATCCATCCTAGCACCTCACTTACCCCTCTTTAAAAACAAGTAACAAACCTCTCAAATCATACCACAATTAACTATAATCATCACTTTATTTTTAAATCCATGGCGGGTATAGATAGTACTTCATCTGTTCTCGACTCTTTCTTTCCCTTCCATTCCACCTTTCTCGCGCGAGACAACGAGGCTCTCACTAAGGCACTGCAGATCTCCATTTCCGAACCTACCACCGCCATCAACTCTCCCTCCTCCCCCTCCATTTCCACCTCCAATTCCATCCTCAACACGATCCAATGGGTCAACCCGATGCCACCTACCGAAACCCGACCCGATAAGGGAACACTCGCTCCATCGGGTCGGGTTACGAAGAGAAAATCCCGTGCCAGTAAGCGGAGTCAGACCACTTACATAAATGCTGATCCGGCTAATTTCCGACAGATGGTGCAACAAGTTACCGGGATCCAATTTGAACTGGGTTTGGTTGATGCACCGCTTGTAAAACCCGAACCGCAAAGGATCCCGGGAGTGATGCAACAGGGGTGTCTCTTGCCGACACTCGACACATCAGCGCATATGCTGAATCAGGCGAGACAGAACGGGCTAGCTGCACCGGTGCGGGTCGAGAGAACTAGTACCAGGTTCGGGTTTGAATCCGGTATGAGCTTTCCTACATTGGAGTCTTGGGGAATGATTGTGTGAGACAATTGAGAGATATTTCCATAGTTTTTTGTTTTTGTTTTTAGAAGCTCTGGTTTCTAGTTTTTTCCTCCCATGGTGTGTGTATAATCAATGGGATTGGTATTTGGTATGGCCATGCAAACTCTCTCTGTAGTTTTTGTTTATTAGGATTTTGTTACTAGTATTAATTACTAATTACTGATGATTCGCAAGCTTGTTAGTTTACTTAATTATTTCTCTACATTACCTCTTGTATTGAGTTTTTAATTTTCCATGGTTAATTTGATGTTTTAGCCATATATATATAGGGCTCAGATAAATCAAAACCTAAGTATCATGTTTGGTGTTTTATATAAGCGCCTAGATATGCTACCATATAATATAAGCGTGGTGTGGAAACTAGTGGCTAATTAATTAACAAATAAAATTTAACAAAAAAATAAGTAGGTGGTACAATATAGATCGTACGACTAATGTAAAGTAGCATGTAATTATTTTTAGTTGTGGATTCTGATTTGTGAGTATACTTCAAATAATTATGCAGAAACTTGTTTTATTGCCAATCAATTATCAATTAATGCAAGATGCAACTTGATATGAAGACTAACCATCATCATCCATTGGAGTTGAGGTTGTTTCCAAATACCAAAAAAACCACTCAATTGCACTCTTAGAATATTAAATTTTTAATACCCCACTTAAAAGAAAAAAATAGTTGGAGCAAGTAGTACGCAACTTTCAATGATGCTTAGTAGGATGTATTCTAGATGGTCAAAAAATCAAAATTCAAAAGACCAACGGAAGGGATAGTGACATATTGACATATCATGCCTCAATTTTTTGAATAACAGAAATTAAATTAGTTAATTATAAATATATAGAAGAGTATTTGAAAAAATCGAAAAATAAAAAAATCGGTGTTGCAAATAAAGACCTTCGAAAAAATATCGCCGACATCGGCCATTGAATTTAATCAAGCCAACTATGAACTAATTGTTGAATCCAAAGTCAAAGGCATCTTTTTTTTTGTTTTTTTTATTAATAAAAATATTAATGTTTTATCGAAAAGTTAAGTTATATTTAGGTAATTTTTTAATAATTTCAATCATGTTTGTCGAGATCGTAAATGATTTATTTTTATCGTCGCAAGACATCGAGCTGTAGATATTCGATTTACTTTCATCGCGTCGAGTCTGATTTGCGATCGGAGAAATGAGCGATTTAAAATTGATTCTGACGCAAACTCATGATAAAAAATTACATTTTCAACGAACGTAGTCGAAGTCGCTACAAAAATATAGAAAAAATGGTAACCATACTTAAATATTTGTCGCTCAAACCTCCGTCGCTGACTACCTGATTGTGCCCTTGATCCTCGTCGAACCTCCGACCTCTGCCACTGTCGCCTGGCGTAATCCGAGGCTCTGACCCTCACTCTCAGACTCTCACCCATTAGTTAGTCACCCTTTCAATTTTGCTCTGCTCACAAATCGAACAAATGCAGTATGTATCTCTTAATTAATCTAATTAATTTTATTTCTCTGTTGTTAAATTTTGCTATGAAGAGCCGAGGTCATGGGACTGTCTTATAGCATCTCTCAGGCCAAACTGTTGTGCCTCATATGAAGTATTGAGCACTGATTTTTTCTGTCTAGATGTTGTGAATAGATGAAATTTCGGGAGGATTTAACTTATTTTGTGATGTCTCCTCGTTAAAATTCACTGTTGTGTTTTGATTTTGGGAAATTATGTGGTACTATTTGATTTTCAAAAAGAAATAATTGCAATAATTTTATCAAACAACTAGAAGTCCTACAAACGTGAAAAATAAAAAAGAATGAAACATGTCTGGTCAAAGATGATAAGGGGATTTTGTCTAATTTTATCGTATTTTGTTGATTTCATTGAGTTTTTTTATAGCATTATCAGGTAATAGCATGTTTCACATCTTAAACTACTATTCAAATAAAGACTTACTTATCATCATAGAACACCAAATGTAAAGAAGATAAAATGTATTTATTCTTTATGTACTAAGGCTTAAGTTTGTTATCTTCTTTTTATGGAATCTACCTTCTAAATTTAAAGCTGTTAGTTTATGTAGTTAGTATGTGATCATATTTATTATTATTTTATGAGGAACAAAAACAAAATGAATTACTATGTGACTCTCCCAATGGCAAGAAGGTTGGAAGAGACTTGTGAGTTGTGCTATTCTGATGTCCATACATGTTTCATTCTTTTTTATTTTTCATGTTTGCAGAAATTACTATGAAGTTTGTTACATCACACTCTATTAGTTATGAAATTAATTATTAATTACAATGATTATATCAAACAACGACAAAATATATTTCTAAATTCTAATTTGTTGCATTTCTCCTCTTTGCATTAGTTGAAGAAAGTTGTGAGTAAAACAACAAATGTACAAATTTAACTTGACAACTGAAGTTTTGCACAAGCTACTTAATTAGTTTAAAGGTATACACTATCTCTAATTCTCAACTAATCTTATATTTTAATGCTATTTTGTCTTTGTAATTTGGATAATTGGAGACCCTTTTATTTGTGCAAGATATTTGAATTGTTTGATCTCTCTTTTTTGCTAATTCTGACCTTGAATTTAATATTTTAAGATATTAAAAAGAACAAGTACTTTAAAAAGACTGAGTCGATTTACGGGCATCGACTTGATTTAATTTTGTAGGTATTACTATATTTATCAATATTATTATTTTAACTGTAAAACATACTCATTCGTATGATATTCAAGAATTTGAATGAAATTTATAGTTTTGTATGTAATTTGTGTCTGCACATGACATAAATCCTGCATCCGCCACTTCAGATGTATTTTTTACTTTTGAAACCTTAACAACTCAAATGATAATGAGTTATACTTTAAGTACCGTTTGTATTATTTACTTTATGTTTAAACTCAATGCATGCAGATGTACGTAGAGGAAAAAATGATAGATTAATACATGGAACATTTACTAGTAAATATTTTCTTCTTCTCCCGCTTGTCTCTATTCAATATTGCTTTTATAGTTTTATCCATAGAGCTTGGATATTTCATTTTTTTCTGAATAAAATATATGTAATTGTACATCTCAACGTATGTACATTATGTAACAACATTTTAAATATATTGCAATAAAGTATAAAAAATATATTAGTACGTAAGAATTAACAGAAATGCTGAGTTTTGTTAATTTCACACATAATACCGATCAATAGTTCTATTCATATTAAAAGAACTTCAAAATACAATATATAATATTATACTGATATTTACTCTAATTGAATAGTATGTCGTCATTGCTTACCATTTTTATACATATTACATCCGTCACAAATTTTCATGGACGATTTTTTTTATAATTATTAAAATGGTAGTGATACAAATATTCAAAGAGTATTAATTTAATTTTTTTTATCAAAATCATAATAAATGTTCATAAGTTCTTGTTACTTATATTTATTATTGTAAATATTTTTCTATAAATGTAATCGGACTTGTAAAAAAGTTTCAGAACATAAATTTTTTCTCTCGCATGGTAGAAAACCTTCCGTGCTTGAATTTTCAAAAAAATAAATATCGCACGATAAAAAATCTACCGTACAACAAAAAAAATATTATACGGACAAAATTTATCGTTCTGATCATTCAATCGAAAAATTCTAATTTCTTAACTATTTTTATCAGTATTATTTTCGTAATTACTCAAAACTTGGCGATGCACAACATGTGAAGGTTAATTGTTGTCTTGACAAAGTTCGATTGGGATTGGGAGGCAGAGGCATGGCACGGCTGACGTGTACTGGTTGACATGGAAGTGTCAAAACTCGAAACTCTTAATATAAAATTCAAAATAAATTAATAGCAACCACATGCTATACTAATATGCTAATGCTAGTAGTACTCGCTTGTGCAGTTGTGCTACGCTACTAATATCAGGCGCGGGTTTCGAATTTTTATCAGGAGAAAATAAGATTTATAATTTTTTTTTCTGAAGAGAACAAAATAATACAAATTTTTAAATATACATGATTATTTCACAAAAAATTCGACAAATCGCACAAATACACTAAATAATTTTGTGAATTTTTTTTCGAGAGAGCACTTGCCCCTGATTGTACATGGCTACGCACCTGACTAATACTATCCTAATAATTAATGAAGTCACACGTCACCGCCTAATTTATTTGCTTGTTTGTTTGTTTGCTTGTTTGTTTGTTTTTTCGGCGTTTCTCCATGCGACCTTGGTCTGTGCTGTGCAGCCCCTCTGACGTCGATGTTTACATTTTTATATTCGAGCCTTGCTGATGTATTTGTAATGTCATGTTGATGTCAGACAATTTGCTCTCAGTTTGCTCTCAGGTGAGGTGAGGTGGCACGGCCCAAGTTTCGAATTCTTATTTTTTGGAATGGACAGAAATTTTCAAGAGGGAATAGTCAGTTTTACTGTATCAATTACTGTACGGACATGTCAAAAACGTTGTAACAGCGTTGAGAATCAGGAAGCATGCACAAATTTACTGTTGCGCTGGTCTGGATGATAGTTCAGTTGCAATCGGTCGTCAGCGATGAAAATCAAAGAAATTTTATTTTTTGAAACACAAATTTGATGCAATTAAATGGCTCAGTTGTGTAGCGCATGTGTTAGTTTCACATCCGCTGCCATTGTTTTTACGTGCCAACCTAGCATATATGGCATGGCACGCAACATGGGCTTTTAATTTACGGGAGGGGTGGCTAGAGGTGACAGAATCTAATCTGATTCGATACATGATAAAGTCAAACTAATTCGAATTTGATTCGATCTGATTTGAGACGAAACGGCACATGAACGATCCGAGACGATCCGTAATTTGAGATGATGCAACACATAAGGACTCGAGTCTGATCCAACTCGATCCGAGGCAACTTGTAACCCAAGATGAAGCGACAAATGAGAACCCGACCCGACTTGATCTGATACAATTTGTAAATCGATCTAATTATATCTTGTCTACATCATAATCTAACTTTACTAACAAATTAACATCAGAAAAAGTCAAGATTTACTAACAATCAAAATTTTGTCGACAGTCAAACTAATTCGATCCGACCCGATCCAAATTTGTTCGACCCACCCGACTTGCCACCTCTAGAGTGGCTACACCCAAAACCATACATTAATTTAAGCAACATGCACTCCCTACTAAAGCCATTAATTTAATTATTTGTTTTAACTATATACTATTATGCATATATATTTTATACAGTTTAGTATCTGAAATGTCTTAAAAAATTGGAAGCTTTATGAACACATACATGAAATGCAATATGTTTGCACAGCTTTTATTATGAAAAACATAAATTATTTAAATTATCAAAACATAAACTTACAGGTAAGTTTGATAGAATTGTTAGACACATATATTCAGCTAACTGATATTAAAATGAAAAATAACTATTATTGTATTAATTTTTTTTATCTTTAAAATTTTCAAATAAACTCTTGCATCTATTAAAATTTCCGAAAATTTTAATCTCACATACAAATTACTATACAACGTCGTATAGATAACTATTTCGAAATTGTTGTGCGATAAAAAAATATTATTTAATGTTTAGTTGCATAAAGCTTTCAACCAACATTTTATTTAAGTTGTATAAAGCTTGGTTTTTTCCTAAAAAATATTTGTTTTAGAAACTACCTTACTTTCTCTCAAAACCATAAAATCAATATGGTTTAATAATTTTTTATGGTAATATTAAGTGGCTACAAATTCCTAAAAATAATAAAATATATTATAAGGTATGTATAAGATATGTATGCATAATAACAATAATGGTCTAATGGATGACGGTATATTAATGTTTGAAATACCTTATAACAATCATCTCAAAACTCCCGTCATTATTTATATATTTTTAAAACATTTTAGATACTAAAGTGTATAAATTATGTATGCATAATTGCATATAATAAAAAACTATTAAATTAATGGTACAGTAAACGTATTGCATTTCATGTGAACAAGCACTTAGAATCCTTTAATTGTTAAAATAATAAGGATATATATGCATAACAATGGATGAACCGGATAGCATCTTTAATTTACGAGACCCACAAAAATTTAATGTTATTTTTTTTTATCTGCATCGCACAAAATTTCAGACAAATTGGCAGAGAATCAATTGACCTTATGTTTTAAATTCAGCACAACTAAATTCAAATACTGATTCTGAGATCAAAGCACAACTAAATTCATTAAAATTATATTTAGTGTTTAGGGTTTAGGGTTTAGGGTTTAGGGTTTAGGGTTTAGGGTTTAGGGTGGAAACCTTTCATAAAACCACCATGAAGAAGCATAGAATATCAGTCTAAGTGCTTCATGTCATTTATGGGAGGTAACCATTCAAGAAAACAATGTAAAGCATCTTGTCCTAGTACGAGAAGTGTTTCTGATTCGATTACTTCATTTATGGGTGGTAACCTTTCTTAAAAACATCACAAAACATCATAGCCTACTAAGAGAAGCGCGTCCTCTTCGAATACTTCATTTAAGGGTGGTAACCTTTAATGAAACCACCACAAAGAAGCATAGAATACCACTATAAGTGCTTCATGTCTGAGTACTTCATTTATTGGTGGTAACCATTCAAGAAAACCCCAAAGCATCTTATCCTACTACGAGAAGTATTTCTGATCCGAGTTCTTCTTTTTTGGATGGTGACTATCAATAAAACTCCACATAGTATCACAGTCTACTACGAGAAGTGTTTCTTCTTCGAGTACTTCATTTAAGGGTGGTAACCTTTTAAGAATCTCCACAAAGCATCACAGCCTACTACAAATGTGTTTTTCTTCGATTATTTCATTTAAGGGTGATAATCTTTCACTAAAACACTACGGAGAAGAATATAATACCACTCTAAGTGCTTAATGTTTGAGTACTTCATTTATGGTTGGTAACCATACAAAAAACACCACATCGCATCTTATTGTACTACGAGAAGTGTTTCTGATCCTATTACTTCTTTTAAGGGTGGTAACCTTTCAAGAAAACTCCACAAAGCATCATAGCTTACGACAAAATGTTTTTCTTCTCCGAGTACTTTATTTAAGGGTGGTAACCTTTCATAAAACCACCACGAACAAGAATAGAATATCACAGTTAGTGCTTCATGTCGTAATAATTCATTTATGGGTGGCAACGATTCAATAAAACACCACAAAGCATCTTATTCTACTACGAGAAGTGTTTCTGATCTGGGTACTCCATTTAAGGGTGATAACCTTTCACTAGAACACTACGGAGAAGAATATAATCCCAATCTAATTACTTCACGTCCGGCTACTTCACATATGAGTGGTAATCTGTCTTGAAAACGCCATAAGGCATCCTATTGTACTATCAGAAGTGTATTTTATCCGATTACTGTATTTATGGGTGGCAATCTTTCAAGAAATCACAATAAAACATCTGAGTCTACTACGAGAAGTGTTTCATCTTCAAGTACGTCATTAAAGGGCAGTAACCTTTCACTAAAGACCACAGAGAAGAATAGAATACCATTATAAGTGCTTCAGGAAGGGTGGTAACCATTTAACAAAACAACACAAAGCATCTAATTCTACTACGAGAATTGTTGCTGATCCGATTACTTCTTTTATGGGTGGTAATCTTTCAAGAAAACTCCATAAATCATCATAGCCCACTTCAGAAAGTGTTTCTTATTCTAGTCCTTCATTTAAGGGTGGTACCTTTCAAAAAACCACCACAAAGAAACATAGAATACCACTCTAAGTGTTTCATGTCCGAGTACTCATTTACATATGGTAATCATTCCAAAAGCACAACAAAGCATCTTATTCTACTACGATAAGTGTTTGTGATTCGATTACTTCATTTAAGAGAGATAACCTTTCAAGAAAACTCCACAAAACCTCCTAGCCTACTACAGGATGTGTTTCTTTTTCGAGCCCTTCATTTAAGGGTGGTAACATTTGATTAAGCATAGAATACCACTCTAAGTGCTTCATGTCCGAGTACTTCATTTACGGATGGTAATCAATTAAGAAAACACCACAAAGAATCTTATTCTACTACGAGAATTGTTTCTGATCCGATTACTTTTTTTTGTGGGCGGTAACTTTTCAAGAGAACTCCACAAAACATCATAGCCTACTACTAGAAGTGTTTCTTCTTCGAGTACTTCATTTAAGGGTGGAAACCTTTCATAAAATCACCACGAAGAAGCATAGAATATCACTCTAAGTGCTTCATGTCATTTATGGGAGTTAACCATTCAAGAAAACAATGTAAAACATCTTGTCCTAGTACGAGAAGTGTTTCTGATCCGATTACTTCATTTATGGGTGGTAACCTTTCTTGAAAACATCACAAAACATCATAGCCTACTACGAGAAGTGCGTCATCTTCGAATACTTCATTTAAGGGTGTAACCTTTCATTAGACCACCACAAAGAAGCATAGAATATCACTATAAGTGCTTCATGTCTGAGTACTTCATTTATTGGTGGTAACCATTCAAGAAAATCCCAAAGCATCTTATCCTACTACGAGAAGTGTTTCTGATCCGAGTTCTTCTTTTATGGATGGTGACCTTTCAATAAAACTCCACATTGTATCATAGTCTACTAAGAGAAGTGTTTTTTCTTCGAGTACTTCATTTAAGGGTGGTAACCTTTTAAGAATCTCTACAAAGCATCACATCCTACTACAAATGTGTTTTTCTTCGATTACTTTATTTAAGGGTGGTAACCTTTCACTAAAACACTACGGAGAAGAATATAATACCACTCTAAGTGCTTAATATCTGAATACTTCATTTATGGTTGGTAACCATTCAAAAAACACCACATCGCATCTTATTGTACTACGAGAAATGTTTCTGATCATATTACTTCTTTTAAGGGTGGTAACCTGTCAAGAAAACTCCACAAAGTATCTTAGCTTACTACAAGAAGTTTTTCTTCTCCGAGTACTTCATTTAAGGGTGATAACCTTTCATAAAACCACCACGAAGAAGCACAAAATACCACTCTAAGTGCTTCATGTACGAATACTTCATTTACGGATGGTAATCATTCAAGAAAACACCACAAAGCATCTTATTCTACTACGAGAATTGATTCTGATCCGATTATTTTTTTCGTGGGCGGTAACCTTTCACGAGAACTCCACAAAGCATCATAGCCTACTACTAGAAGTGTTTCTTCTTCGAGTACTTCATTTAAGGGTGGAAACATTTCATAATACCACCACAAAGAAGCATAGAATATCACTCTAAGTGCTTCATTTCATTTATGGGAGGTAACCATTCAAGAAAACAATGTAAAGCATCTTGTCCTAGTACGAGAAGTGTTTCTGATCCGATTACTTCATTTATGCGTGGTAGCCTTTCTAGAAAATATCACAAAACATCATAGCCTACTACGAGAAGTGCGTCCTCTTCGAATACTTCATTTAAGGGTGGTAACCTTTAATGAAACCACCACAGAGAAGCATAGAATACCACTGTAAGTGCTTCATGTCTGAGTACTTCATTTATTGGTAGTAATCATTCAAGAAAACCCCAAAGCATCTTATTCTACTACGAGAAGTGTTTTTTATCCGAGTTCTTCTTTTATGGATGGTGACCTTTCAATAAAACTCCACAAAGCATCATAGCCTACTACTAGAAGTGTTTCTTCTTCGAGTACTTTATTTAAGGGTGAAAACCTTTCATAAAACCACCATGAAGAAGCATAGAATATCACTCTAAGTGCTTCATGTCATTTATGGGAGGTAACCATTCAAGAAAACAATGTAAAGGATCTTGTCCTAGTACGAGAAGTGTTTCTGATCCGATTACTTCATTTATGGGTGGTAGCTTTTCTAGAAAAAATCACAAAACATCATAGCCTACTACGAGAAGTGCGTCCTCTTCGAATACTTCATTTAAGGTTCATGAAACCACCACAAAGAAGCATAGAATACCACTATAAGTGCTTAATGTCTGAGTAGTTCATTTATTGGTGGTAACCATTCAAGAAAACACCAAAGTATCTTATCCTACTACGAGAAGTGTTTGACCCGAGTTCTTCTTTTATGGGTGGTGACCTTTCAATAAAACTCCAGGCAGTATGATACCCTACTACGAGAAGTGTTTCTTCTTCGAGTACTTCATTTAAGGGTGGTAATCTTTCACTAAAACACTACAGAGAAGAATATAATACCACTCTAAGTGCTTCATCTCTGAGAACTTCATTTATGGTTGGTAACCATTCAAAAAACACCACAAAGCATCTAATTCTACTACGAGAAGTGTTTCTGATGTGGGTACTCCATTTACGGGTGGTAACCTTTCACTAGAACACTACAAAGAAGAATATAATCCCAATCTAATTGCTTCATGTCCGGCTACTTCATTTATGGGTGGTAATCAGTCTAGAAAACACCACAAAGCATCTTATCCTACTACGAGAAGTGTTTATGATCCCTGTAAGGGTGGTAACCTATCACTAACACCACGGAGAAGAATAGAGTACCACTATAAGTGCTTCATGTTCGAGTACTTCATTTACGGAAGGTAATCATTCAAGAAAACACCACAAAGCAGCTTATTATACTATGAGAAGTATTTCTGATCTGATTACTTCTTTTATGGGCGGTAACCTTTTAAGAGAACTCTGCAAAGCATCATAGCCTCCAACTATAAGTGTTTCTTCTTCGAGTACTTCATTTAAGGGTGGAAATCTTTAATAAAACCACCACGAAGAAGCATAGAATATCACTCTAAGTGTTTCATGTCTGGGTAATTTATTTATGGGAGGTAACCACTCAAGAAAACATCGCAAAGCATCCTGTCCTAATACGAGAAGTGTTTCTGATCTGATTACTTCATTTATGGGTGGTAACCTTTCTAGAAAATATCACAAAGCATCATAGCCTACTACGAGAAGTGTGTCCTCTTCGAATACTTCATTTAAGGGTGGTGACCTTTTATGAAACCACCACAAAGAAGCATAGAATAGCACTATAAGTGCTTCATGTCTGAGTAGTTCATTTATGGGTGGTAACCATTCAAGAAAACACCAAAGCATCTTATCCTACTACAAGAAGTGTTTCTGACCCGATTTATTCTTTTATGGGTGGTGACCTTTTAATAAAACTCCACGTAGTATCATAGCCTATTACGAGAAGTGTTTCTTCTTCGTGTACCTCATTTAAGGCTGGTAACATTTTAAGAAACTCCACAAAGCATCATAGCCTACTACAAGAAGTGTTTTTCTTCGATTACTTCTTTTAAGGATGGTAACCTTTCACTAAAACACTACAGAGAAGAATATAAAACCACTCTAAGTGCTTCATGTCTGAGTACTTCATTTATGGTTGGTAACCATTCAAAAGCACCACAAAGCATTTTATCCTACTTCGAGAAGTATTTCTGATCCGATTACTTATTTTAAGGACAATAACCTTTCAAGAAAACTCCATAAAACATCATAGACTACTACAAGAAGTTTTTCTTCTCCGAATACTTCATTTAAGGGTGGTAACCTTTAAAAAAAAACTCTACAAAACATCATTGCCTACAAGAAGTGTTACTTCTTTGAGTACTTTATTTAAGGGTGGTTACCTTACATAAAACCACCACGAAGAAGCATAAAACATTACTCTAAGTACTTCATGTCTGAGTAATTCATTTATGGGAGGTAATCATTCAAGAAAACATCACAAAGCATCTTATCCTACCACGAGAAGTATTTATGATAGGGTGGTAACTTTTCACTAAAACACCACAGAGAAGAAACGAGTACCATTATAAGTGCTTCATGTCCGAGTACTTCACTTATGGATGGTAACCATTCAAGAAAACACCACAAAACATCTTATCATACTACGAGAAGTGTTTCTGATCGGATTACTTCATTTATGGGTGGCAACCTTTCAAGAAAACTCCACAAAGAATCATATCTTACTACAAGAAGTGTTTCTTCTTCGAGTATTTCATTTAATGGTGGTAGCCTTCACTAAAACACCACGAGGAAGAATATAATATCAATCTAAGTGCTTCATGTTCGAGTACTTCACTTATGGGTGGTAACCATTCAAAAAAACATCATAAAGCATCTTATCATACAACGAGAAGTTTTTATGATTGGATTACTTCATTTATGGGTGGCAACTTTCAAGAAAACTCCACAAAGCATCATAGCCTACTACAAGAAGTGTTTCTTCTTTGAGTACTTCATTTAATGGTGGTAGCCTTCTCAAAAAAACCACGGAGATGAATATAATACCAATCTGTGTGCTTCATGTCTGAGTACTTCATTTATGGATGGTAACCATTCAAGAAAACACCACAAAGCATCTAATTCTACTACGAGAAGTGTTGCTGATCCGATTGTTTCTTTTATGGTCGGTAATCATTCAAGAAAACTCCACAAAGTATCAAAATCTACTACAAGAAGTGTTTCCTCTTCGAGTCCTTCATTTAATGGTGATAACCTTTCATAAAACCACCACAAAGAAGCACAGAATAACTGTCTAAGTGCTTCATGTCCGAGTACTTCATTTATGGATGGTAATCATTCAAGAAAACACCACAAAGCATCTTATTCTACTACGAGAAGTGTTTCTGATCTGATTACTTCTTTTATGGGCGGTAACATTTCAAGAGAACTCCAAAAAGCATCATAGCCTACTACAAGAAGTGTTTCTTCTTCGAGTACTTCCTTTAAGGTGGTAACCTTTCACTAGAGCACCACGGTGAAGAATATAATACCATTCCAAGTGCTTCATGTCCGAGTACTTCATTTATGAATGGTAACCATTCAAGAAAATACCAAAGCATCTAATTCTACTACGAGAAGTGTTGCTGACCTGATTACTTCTTTTATGGGTGGTGCCTTTAAAGAAAACTCCACAAAGCATCATAACTTACTACAAAAAACATTACTTCTTCGAGTACTTCATTTAAGGGTGATTACCTTTCATAAAACCACCACGAAGAAAACATCACAAAGCATCTTATCCTACTTTGAGAAGTGTTTATGATCCTAGTAAGGGTGGTAATCTTTCACTAGAACACCATGAAGAAGAATAGAGTACCACTATAAGTGCTTCATGTCTGAGTACTTCACTTATGAGTGGTAACCATTCAAGAAAATACCACTAAGCATCTTATCATACTACGAGAAGTGTTTCTGATCGGATTATTTTTTAATGGGTGGTAACCTTTCAAGAAAACACGACAAAATATTTTATCCTACTACGAAAAGTATTTTTGATCCGAGTACTTTATTTATGGGCGGTAACCTCTCAAGAAATCTCCACAAAGCATCATAGCCTACTACAAGAAATATTTCTTCTTCGAGTACTTCATATAAGAGTGGTAACCTTTCATAAAACCACCACGAAGAAGCATAGACTATCACTGTAAGTGGTCCATGTCGGAGTAATTCATCTATGGATAGTAATGATTGAAGAAAATATCACAAAGCATCTTATCCTACTAAGATAAGTGTTTATGATCTGAGTACTTCATTTAAGGGTGATAAACCTTCACTAGAACACCATAGAGAAGAAAATAATACTAATATAAGTGCTTCATGTCCGAGTACTTCATTTATGGGTGGTAATCAGTCTAGAAACCACCATAAAGCATCTTATTCTACTAAGAGAAGTGTTTCTGATCCGATTATTTTATTTATGAGTGACAATCTTTCAAGAAATCGCACAAAACATCTTAGCCTACAACGAGAAGTATTTCATCTGCAAGTACTTCATTAAAGGGTGGTAACCTTTCACTAAAATACCACGGAGAATAATAGAATACCACTATAAGTGCTCCATGTCCGAGTACTTCACTTATGGGTGGTAACCATTCAAGAAAACACCACAAAGCATCTTATCTACTATGAGAAGTGTTCTGATCGGATTACTTCATTTATGGCTGACAACCTTTCAAGAAAACTCCACAAATCATCATAGCATACTACAAGGAATGTTTCTTCTTCGAGTACTTCATTTAAGGGTGGTAGCCTTCACTAAAACACCACAGAGAAGATTATAATACTAATCTAAGTGCTTTAAGCCTGAGTACTTCATTTATGGGTGGTAACCATTCAAGAAAACACTATAAAGAATCTTATCCTACTACGAGAAGTGTTTTTAATACGAGTACTCCATTCATAGGTGGTAAAGTTTCTAGAAAACTCCACAAAGCATCATAGCCTACTACGAGAAGTATTTCTTCTTCAAGTACTTCATTTAAGGGTGGCATCGTTTAATTAAACCACCACGAAGAAGCATAGAATACCACTCTAGGTGCTTCATGCCTGAGTACTACATTTTATGTGTGGTAACCATTCAAGAAAACACACCACAAAGCATCTTATCCTTCTACGAGAAGTATTTTTTAATCTTCTTCTATGGGTGGTGTGACCTTTCAAGAACACTCTACAAAGCATCATATGCTACTGCAAAAAGCATTTTTCTTCTTCGAGTGTATCATTTAATGGTGGTAACATTTCACTAAAACAATACAGAGAGGAATATAATACCACTATAAGTGCTTCATGTCTAAGTACTTCATTTGTGGGTGGTAACCATTCAATAAAACACCACAAGCATCTTATCCTACTATGAGAAGTATTTCTATCTCGAGTACTTATTTTGTGGTAGATAACTATTCAAGAAAACATCACAAAGCATCTTATCCTATTACGATATGTTTTTCTGATCTGAGTACTTCATTTAAGGGTGGTAATCTTTCACTAGAACACCACGAAGAAGAATATAATACCACTCTAAGTGTTTCATGTTCGAGTATTTCATTTATAGGTGGTAATGTTTCTAGAAAACACCATACAACATCTTATCCTATTACGACAAGTGTTTCTGACCTGAGTACTTCTTTTTAAGGGTGGTAACATTTCACTAAAACACTGCAGAGATGAATATAATACCACTCTAAGTGCTTCATGTCTAAGTACTTCGTTTATGGGCGGTAACCATTCAAAAAATACCACAAAGCATCTTAGCTTACTACGAGAGAAGTGTTTCGTCTTCAAGTACTTCATTAAAGGGTGGTAACCTTTCACTAAAATAACATGAAGAAGAATAGAATACCACTATAAGTGCTTCATGTTCGAGTACTTCAATTATGAGTGGTAGACATTCAAGAAAATACCACAAAGTATCTTATCATACTAAGAGAAGTGTTTATGATCTGATTACTTCATTTATGGGTGACAATCTTTCAAGAAAGCTCCACAAAGCATCATAACATACTACGAAAAGTGTTTCTTCTTCGAGTACTTCATTTAAGGGTGGTAGCATTTCACTAAAACACCACAGAGAAGAATTTAATACCAATCTAAGTGATTCATGTCCGAGTACTTCATATGGGTGGTAACCATTCAAGAAAACACCACAAAGCATTTTATTCTAATACGAGAAGTGTTTCTTATTCGATTACTTCATTTATGGATGGTAACATTTCTAAAAAATACCACAAAGCATCATAGCATATTACGAGATGTGTTTCTTCTTCGAGTACTTCATTTAAGGGTGGTAATCTTTCATAAAACCACCAAAAAGAAGCATGGAATACCACTCTAAGTGCTTTAAGTCTGAGTACTTCATTAATGGATGGTAACCATTCAAGAAAACACCATAAAGCATCTTATTCTACTACGAGAAGTGTTTCTGACCCGATTACTTCTTTTTTGGGTAGATACCTTCCAAGAAAACTCCACAAGTATCATAGTCTACCACGAGAAGCTTTTCTTCTTCGAATACTTCATTTAAGGGTGATAACCTTTCACTAAAACACCACAAAGAAGCATAAGATACCACTTTAAGTGCTTTATATCCGAGTACTTCATTTATGAACGGTAATCATTCAAGAAAACACCACAAAGCTTCTTATCCTACCACGAGAAGTGTTTCTGATCCGAGTACTTCTTTCTTGGGTGGTAAACTTTCTAGAAAACTTCACAAAACATCATAGTCTATAACGAGAAGTGTTTCTTGTTCGAGTACTTCATTTAAGGGTGGCAACCTTTCATAAAACCACCACGAAGAAGCATAGAATAACACTAAGTGTTTCATGCTTGAGCACTCCATTTATGGGTAGTAACCATTCAAGATAACACTACAAAACATCTTATCCTACTACGATAAGTACTTCTGATCCGAGCACTTCTTTTATGGATGGTGTGACCTTTCAAGAAATCTTCACAAAGCATCATATTCTACTGCGAAAAGTATTTTTTCTTCGAGTGCTTCATTTAAGAGTGGTAAACTTTCACTAAAACACTACAGAAAGGAATACAATATCACTCTAAGTGCTTCATATCCGAATACATTTATGGGTGGTAATCATTCAAGAAGACACCACGAACATCTTATTCTACTACGAGATTTGTTTCCGATCTGATTACTTCTTTGATGGGCGGTAACCTTTCATGAAAACTCCACAAAACATCATAGCCTACAACAAGAAGTGTTTCTTCTTCGAATACTTCATTTAAGGGTGATAACCTTCCATAAAATCACCACGAAGAAGCATAGAATATCACTCTAAGTGCTTCATCTGAGTATTTCATTTATGGGTGCTAACCACTCAAGAAAGTACCACAAATCATCTTATCCTACTACGAGAAGTGTTTCTGATGGGATTACTTTATTTATGGGTGGTAACCTTTCAAGAAAACTCCACAAAACATCTAGCCTACTACAAGAAGTGTTTCTTATTCGAGTACTTCATTTAAGTGTGATAACTTTTCATGAAACCATCACGAAGAAGCATAGAATACCAATCTAAGTGCTTCATGTCTGAGTACTTCATTTATGGATGATAAACTTAAAAAAAACACGACAACAATGTTATCCTACTACGAGAAGTGTTTCTGATTCGAGTACTTCATTTATGGGTGGTAACCTGTCAACTAATCCACAAATCATCATAGCCTACTACGAGAAGTGTTTCTTCTTCGAGTACTTCATTTAAGGATGGTAACAATTCACTAAAACACTACGAAAAAAATATAATATCATTATAAGTGCTTCATGTCTGATTACTTCATTTATGGGTGATAACCATTCAAGAAAACACCACAAAGCAACTTATCCAACTAAAAATGCAGATTTTGATTTTTTATGGTTGGTTACGGTTTTTATTTTGTCGAACCCGACATCTAATATGTGGGTACGGATTGTAGAATAAAACGTGAGTGAAACTCGACTCGGTCTTTTATATTTAATTAGACAATTATGCTGCTAGTAATAAAGTTTTTTATTTGATTTTCATCAGAAACTTACATGTATATTTTTTTTATCAAACTTCTTAATTTAAATTTTTAGTACGAACTAACGCCAATGTGTTATTTAAATTATTTTCAATTGTCATTTTTATTTTTGTATCATTAAAAAATTGTGTGAAATATTGAAGTTTGTGAAACCCGCAAAACCCGACCGCCTAAATAAAATATGAATTGAATGGTTTTTATTTTTAGTTGGTTGGTTATGGGTTGAAAACACTACAACCGAATGACATGTAACGAGTTGAAAATCTATACGAAACCCGACCAACCCGACCCATTTACACCCCTAACGAGGAGTAATATGAAGATATGCCATAAATGTGATTAATTGATATTAATTGGCATAATACATATTTCACTATGATTTTGGGCATGAATGTGTATAGAATTAAAATAAATTAATTATAATTATTGATGAATCGATTATGATTAATTAACTATATATTGGTGATAATGTAAATGTCAGGAATATTGTTTGGGCCTAATCAATTGATTTGGGTCAAGATACCAAACAAAACAGGCTCAATATAATTTAGTATATATATAAATCATTTGGTCGTTTTTCAAATTGATTTATATAAAAAGATATAAAAAAAGTTTTGCCAGATATTTAGATTAATATAACTTTTGGTCATTTGTATAAAAAAGTTTTATACAAAATTTTGGACGTTTTCAACAGCCAAAATCTTTTTTTTATATTTATTGATTTTGTTGAGATATTCTTTCCTGACTTGTTGTGCAAACAATACTAAATTTTGAGCACATGTTTACGGCAATAAATATGATAATTTGAAAAAAAATTAGAGATAATATAATTTCTTATATTCTATGATATTTGATAATTAATTTTGTATCTCTCCTAGATACAATGTCACCACTATAAATAGTGTTGGGTCTCCAAGCTTTATGGGTAATGAAAACTGAATTGTTTAGGGCACATGTATTGTGCTTAGCTTACTAATCCTCTGCTCCATTAAGAGATTATACTCCTCGAGTCATTCGTGTTCTTGGAGAAAAGAATAGCAACTCATAACTACTTGAAAGGATCCATCAACGACCCGTTTCAAGCTTTTGCAGATTATGGACTTTCTCCTCCAACGACTCCAAGAGCAAGATCAAGGGAGACCGTAGGAGTGGAAGGTGAGTTTCGGTTCCGCTAAATATTTTAATCTTATTTCTTGCGCGGAGTTTGAATTTGAATTGCAAGTGCTAGTTAATTTAGGAATTCGGTATTTGGCTCTTGATCCTAAATTGAAATTGCAGCAACAAGTGGTATCAGAGCCACCTCAGTTGCATTATTTAAGATATTGTTTATTTTTGGAAATATATCGAATTTTAATTGTTGCAAAAGGTTTTGTGCTTTCTTATATTTATCATTTGATTATTTTAAATATCTTGAATTGAAATTTTGAATTTTGTCAAACTTCTCGCCTTTTATGCGATTTGAATAGATGTTATTCAAATTTCGATTATCAATGTTTAAAATAATTATTTTGACAAATAAAGTTGAGATTTGAAAAGATATGCAGTAATTTAGGACTTAAAATGCGAAACAGAAAATTTCTAGAATAAATTGTTCCAAAATATAATCAAATTTTGAATTCACAAAAAAATCATTGTGCAAATATTGCGCAAAGAATATTATTATGTAAAGAATTGTTACTGTGCACAACTAGGGGTGCGAGAAATATTCGTAGCTCGTGGCTCGCTCGTGTTCGACTCGTCAAAAACTCGTTATGAACTCGTTCATTACCAACTCGAGTTGTTAACGATACGAGCTGGTCAGCTCGTTAAGTTAACGAGCCGATCTTGAACTCTGTCCAACTCGACTCATTAACGAAGCACACATGTTATATAATAATTAATTAATAGATATTAATATCTAACTTCAATAGTTGAGTACAAGTTACACAATATTAATTAACATATAGTCTAGGGATGCCAAAAATGTTCGTAGCTTGTGGCTTGTTCGTGTTCGACTCGTTAAAAACTCTTTATGAACTCGTTCGTTGCCAACTCATTATGAACTCGTTCATTGTCAGCTCGTTATGAACTCGTTCATTATCAGCTTGTTTGTTAAGTTAACGAGTCGATCTTGAACTTGACTCAGCTTGTTCGTGTTCAACTCGTTTGCACCTCTATGCACAACATACAAATTAATTAAAGTTTGTTATATGGAAAATTGTTGATGTGCGCAAATGTAGGGTGTATGCTCTATATAGCAATTAATTAAGGGGGATTTGACTATATGACACTCCAAAACATCAAAATTAGAAATTTGCCATCCTATAATGCACTCTTTGAAAAATGTCATCTCAAATTACACCTATTTTGATTTTTGCCACAAATCTGAACCTTTTTCATTTTCTTCAATAAAAATAATTAAAATAATCTTTTATGACTAAAATGCCCTCGAACCCATATGATAGAATCAGGTCCTTTTCATCGTCACATCGAAAGTTTAAATTCTTATTTTCTGGAAATAAAGCATTGCTTAACCTAGCAAAGAATGTCCATGGTCAACATGCGTGCCTTTAATTTGAGGGAAAATTCGCAAAGAATGATTTGATTCTGATTTTGACATGTTGAAGAAATCACCTAGCAAAACCAGCAACCATTAGTGAGTTTCAAACTACATCATTGTTGTCAACTTCTAGAATTTCGGGTTTTCTTCGATTAAATACTTCTTACCCATTACTTCTCTGTGAGGAAAATGGAAAAAAAAGGAAGAGGGTTCGCTGAAAGATGGGTTTCTGATGCAAATGGAAAAGACTCATAAGTCAGGTGGGAGATGGGTTTGGAGCGCGAGTTTGCTGGAAGAGGAACATTGAAAAAAAGGAGAAGTCGAAAAGAAGAGGAAGAACTGACAAATGAGTCCATGATTCTATCAGATGAGTTCGAGGGCATTTTAGTCATAAAAGATTATTTTTATTATTTTTATTGAAGAAAATGAAAAAGGTTCAGATTTGTGGCAAAAATCAGAATAGATGTAATTTGAGATGGTATTTTTCAAAGAGTGTATAATAGAATGACAAATTTCTAAGTTTGATGTTTTGAAATGGGATATATCCAAATTCCCCTTTCTAAAGTTTGCTCTATGACAAATTTGGATATGCCATGCAGCGTACAAATTGCTAGTACAACCTTATTTTAGTATGTTGTCATATGCAACTGAATTGTGCCTAGCATTTCTATATATGGTCAATTCCGTAATAATTGTATGTATGGCCAATTTTGCATTCCATGCCAATTTGTATGACAATTGGTTTATATGCGCCATGTATACATATTGAAATGACTGAACAATGTGAATTACTATATTGTGCACAATTATTATGATTACTCATAAAGAGATATAAGATACTATAATTGTCTTAATTAAATATAAAATTCATCTATTATTCATAATTAATATTTAATGCTAATAAAAAAGATAAAATGCTAAATTTAAAAAAGATTTTAATTAAGTATAAATTTAATATAAATATATTTAGTAATTTTCTAAATGCTATTTAACAAATTCTAAATAAAGATTAAGTAAACAAATTTACAAAAGATTTTATAAAGTCTATAATGAGATATATAAGACGAGTAGTTTCCTTTTAGAGTACGTTCTAGTATAGACTTCAAACATGATTTTAAGATCTATTTAAAGGCAATTAGGAATGCATGCCTCATTTTGTTAAACAACATCGTTCGCTCTCGAACATTATTGCTAAAATTACGAGCAAGATGATCAATGAACAGTTAAAATGACGTATATTAACAACAAATAGTTAATATCTCCCTCCGGAGAATTAATATATAAAGTAGTTGTTAAATGTACATAAAGTAAGGTGCATGAAGAAAAGCAATGAGAAACTATGTGCTAATGATATCTAGAAAAGCATCTGGGGCTTGATACTTTCACTTGAGACTCACCTCCCCTACTTGACTGGTTTGGTCATTAGTATGTAGGTATGTCAATCTGACCTCCGCCAGAGCGACAAAAGGCTCATTATGTACTTGTGCATAACACCATAGTACCTAAGAGTACTGATCGTACCATCTGGTGCATCATGCTGGTTAGTATTATTGGTTAATATGAAATTAATGGAGAAATTTCTAGAGTTCTTTGTCAAGACCTTTAAATAGATTTTAAATTGTGATTAAGAAATCGTGACGCTTTGTTAGTTTCATGATTAAACACACTTGTAATTAGGCTTCAAGTTATCATTTATATGTTGCATGACAAATGTGATAATCCTTAAGTTTCATGGAATCATTAATCGGCCCAAAGGAAGATAATGATCATCGTGATTGATTGTCATGACAGTTAATTGTCGAGCATAAGACTAGTAATAAGTGTGGTGATGAATAAGTTCTCAGATGATCAGTTACCATACGCAAAAGAAGAGTAATTATGATCATTTATCGTCAGCACTTAATTACTATTACAAGATATAGAATAAACGATATCATCCATGGTTCAGTAAAGGAAATCAAATATCTTGTTAGATAAAATGCAAAGGCCTCCTAATTAAAAATAATGTGCATATTATTCTTCTCTTGTTTGCTAAATTCAAAATAACATTGCTTAAAGCTAAATGGATATAGAAATGATATGTGATCTAACTTTTTTTCAAGAAAAGAAGTACATTTTAATTCAGAATAAAATAAAGTGAAAAGAAATTGAAAAATATATGATCATACCATTAAAATTTTGAATCCATAATTGAAGATTAAGGGGCAACATTAAAGAGAAGATCAATATTGCTTGTTTATATAAACTTGTTTTGATTAAGAATAACAAGGTACATATGATATATTCTTAAACAAAACTCGTGTGCATAAAACGAGAAAGAAAAATGACCCGATTGGTAAAATAAAAAATATATATATGCTGAAAAAAAGTTTAAAGGTTGGTTTGACAATTTGAGAAGTTAGATTTATGTATTATTATTGCAAAATTCAGTACGTTAGTTTGTAACGAAAATAGTTAAAATGAAGGCATCAAGTTTTGAAAAAATTGAATTTTTTTAATCTATGTGATATAAAAGTGTTACAACATCATCCTTTGAGAAAAATAATTTTTTTAACGTTGTATGAATAGCGTAGGCTTAAATATTTTAGATACACAATATTTAAGTAATATCATACATGTAATATTTTTATAGTAAGGATGAAATATGTATATATACATATCACTATTGTATTTATGTTTCTAATTAAGACAAGTTTCAATACTTAATTCTGAAATAGAAATTTAAGTTTATTATGATTAAAAAAAAGACAAATTTATTTTTCAATAGAACACTTCTAGGTAAAGCATGTCTTTTGTGTATGTATTTTGTAAAACTTAATACAAAAGGTCTTTTGGATAAAATTAACCATCAAATTGTCACATATATGATCATATTTTGATCAAAAAGATTTTGTCAACACCAACCAACCAAATGATGAAATGTGAGTCCAACAGAATGACATATGTCATATAATACAAAATATTTATGATCCATTTAATATGAATAATATAAAAGGACAGAAGTATTATTTTGACAACTAATATAGATATAGATACATATTAATATCATCATAAAGTTAAGACTTTTGGAGAATAATAGATTTTGAATTTGTGTCATTTATATTGTCGAATTCTATTCGCAATAAAATAAAATATAATGATACAATTAAAGTCATATATAAAATCTATGATATGAAATCTGAAGTATTGCAGCATAAGGTAACATATATTGAAATACCTACTAAAGACAACTTATAAACCATAAAATGATTTGAATGTATATTTAAATATTTAAAATATATGGGTATGTTCAAACAAAGTTAGACTCTTTAATAATCATGAATTATTAAAGATGGTCAAATTGAACATAAGGAATATGATTTGTTATTTTAAATAGGTATGAATTCCCACTAAAGACATTATTATAAACCTACAGAACACAAATAATTGATACATTATATAAAGACACTAGATTCTTTGAGAATATAGAGTTAGTGGGGGGGGGGATATGATAAAAGATAAGATTTTAAAGATTGAAGATTTTAATAAAGTCCAAAATTATTTTTCGAAAAAAGAAGACATGAATCAGAATAAATCCTGGGCCTCTGCTCGGCTTTTCATTCTAATTCGAGTCAAGACTAGTGAGAATATGATTTAGGACCTTCGTTCTGATCATGTTCACAATCTGGTCAAGGTTATATATCGAAAAATAAATCTTGAGATTTTACTAAAGTCTATTAATCGTTCTTCGAAAAAGGAGACGTAAATTAGACTAAATCTTGGGCCTCCGCTCTGCTTTTTATTCTAATTCGAGTCAAGACTTGTGAGAATATGGTTTAAGACCTTCGTTCTGATCATGTTCACAATCTGGTTGAGATTATATATCGAAGAATGAACCTTGAGATTTTATTAAAACTTTTTTCAAAAAAGAAAACATGAATTAGGATAAAATCCTGGACCAAATCTCTAATTTTATTATAATTGGTGTAATGAAGATTTAGGATCAAAGTTCTGATCTTGTTATATCGAAAAATAAATCTTTTATCGATAGGCAAACTCCACCTCAAATAAGAGACTCAATTAATATCACATATGGACCCAAAAGAAGCCCAAATAGATGCATTGTTTACTACAATGTTATTGACTATAAGCCCATGGGTGTTTTGGAATAAGAAAATTTATGTTGTTAGATGATGATTTAGTTAAATATTTAGTAGTACATTAAATAACACATATAACCCAAAATAGACCCAAATAGATATTTTGCTTCTTGCAATAATATTGGCTATAAGCTGGTGGTTATTTTGGAATAAGGTATTTTTGTGTTGTTTAATGATAATTTCTCTATTGTGGAAATACATAAAGAAATGTTATGCAAGTGTCAAAATTTACTAGAGTAAGAAGATTGAAACTATAATGTTGTGTTTTCAAGTTGTTTACTATAAAACATGACTAAAGAAATAGTTATATACTTTAGAAAGTAAATTAATTATCTTATATACGAAAAATGAAATTACTTACTGTAATATTCAATATTTTTTTCTCATTACCTTAAAGTGTTAAACATGCTTTAGTACAAATAAAAATTTGAAACAATACAAAATTAAAAATGATAATATTGAGAAATATAAAGTTAAATTTTGTTGATAAAAGACTTCATATCCGTGTTTAAAAGTTTTGAATAGATATTAAGGATGATTGTTTCTGAAATAACAATATAAACGAAACAATCTATAAGATGCAACTTAAGAATTTTTCATTAAGTTTATAGGTTGCACGAAGAAATATCTATGCAGTTAAGGGTCTCAATAAAGTTATTATCAAACTGTGATCTCATTTTGTTCTAGAGTCGAATTTGATAAATCAGATTATTCAAGTTATGTGGGAGTAAAACAGAAATATAATGTCTTAGTAAATAAAGAATAAGTATTAAGATAAATGCCCCTCATCATGTCAAAGGCAATAAAATCTAAGTATTTATATGTCTTATATGCATAAATATGTTGATATATAGCCATAAGGATATTGTGTTATATAACGACATATTGAAGAAAATACTTAGTATAAAGATCTTTTAGATAAGAGATCTTAAAAAAAATTATAGCAAACAAAAGAATAATATTCAAGTATCAAATGTTGAAAATATTTTTTAAGGTCATACCAAATCTGATTTCAGGATTAATTGCATGGATTCATAAAGATGTCACTCAAATGAACTCAATGTAGAGATAATTTAATCTACATTGTGACAATAAAAGAACCATGCTTGATAATACTAGAAACTTAATAAGGCTGAAATATTATAAGTTTTCTAGTAGTTTAAAAGAGAAATTGAAAGATAGAACATATAACAGTACATATTTCATATCCACAAGGTTTGTGGAAAATGTGGGAGTCTGATTTTGGGGAAATGTATGTTCTATGTAATTTGCAACAAGTTGTGACATATATGCAAGTTACATTCTCTCTTTAAAGTTTAAACCTAACTAAAGTAAAGATGACCCATTCGAAAATAGGCACATATAATCACACTCTCGTGTAATTTCTGAACTATATGACCATATTCTAATTCATGTCATCCATGAGTATTTGGTAATGTGATTTATATCGAAAGAGCCGTGCAGAAAATTTGGTGATTTTTGTGTAAGTCCCTTGCTGGTATAACATGTGGACCAAATTGTTTAAAAAATACGAAAAGAAAGACATAAAAGTTAAAGTGATTTGGCCAGATCCAAACATATGTAATCAAATGGACCACATTTGTTCATGTGAGAGATTGTTAGAATCGAGATGTCAATTCTAATAAATAAAGTTTGGACTACGTGTTATATGATTACTACATGTCACATACTGTCACCTAATATTACGAGGAGTAATATGAAGATATGCCATAAATGTGATTAATTGATATTAATTGACATAATACGTATTTCACTAAGATTTGGGCATGAATGCGTATAGAATTAAAGTAAATTAATTATAATTATTGATGAATCGATTATTATTAATTAACTATATATTGGTGATAATGTAAATGTCAGGATTATTGTTTGGGCCTAATCAATTGATTTGGGTCAAGATACAAAACAAAACAGGCTCAACATAATTTAGTATATATATATATATAGAGAGAGAGAGAGAAAGAAAGAAAGAGAGAGAGAGAGATAGGCTAGGGTGCTCCATGGAGCACCAAACCCCTCGTGCCCCACATCCATTATCTCCTATTTGAAAATCCCAACTACCGATCCGAACCATTAAACATGATCTACATATTGAAATCTACTTAGAGATTGAATTTTACATTTTTTTAAAATTTTTTGCTATTTTTTTAAAGAGGTAAAAAAGTTGCTAATCAAATGATTTGTGGACCAACAAAAGTTGCAATTTTTTTATCTCTCTAAAAAATTGCACAAAAATTTCAAAAAAATATAAAATTCAATCTCCAAGTAGATTTCAATATGTAGATCATGTTCAATGGTTTGGATCGATCGTTGGAATTTTAAAATTAGAGATACGATGTGGAGCATTAATTAGGGATTTGATGATCCATAGAGAACCCTAGCCTATCTATATATAAATATATATATATAGAGTCAAGCTATGGTACTTACGTAAGCACCAAGCTCTACCGTACTTACGATCATATCTCAAGTATCAAAATGCAAATGGATGATCTGAACCATTGAAAATGTTGTCCATACTAAAATCTACTTGGAAACCATTTTTTTATTTTTTACAATTTTTTTAATATTTTATCGGATGGGTAGAACATTGAGTAATCTGATGATATACATACCTCAAATTTAACTAATTTCTACACATCCAATAAAATAGTAAAAAAACCAAAAAATAAAAAAATCGGTTTTGAAGTAGATTTTAGTATGGACAACATTTTCAACGGTTCGGATCGGCCATTTTCATTTTAATATTCGAGATATGATCGTAAGCACGACGGAGCTTGGTGCTTACGTAAGTACCATAGCCTAACTCTCTCTCTATATATATATATAAATCATTTGATTGTTTTTCAAATTGATTTATATAAAATGATATAAAAAAAGGTTTGGCCGGATATTAAGATTAATATAACTTTTGACCATTTGTATAAAAAAGTTTTATACAAAATTTTGGACGGTTTTCAACCGCCAAAATCATTTTTTGTATTTTTTTTATTTTGTTGAGATATTCTTTCTTGACTTATTGTGCAAACAATATCAAATTTTGATCACATGTTTATGGTAGTAAATATGATAATTTGAAAAATAATTAGAGATAATATAATATAATATCATATATTCTATGAATATTTGATAATTAATTTTGTATCTCTCCAAGATACATTATCACCAGTACAAATAGCATTGGATCTCCAAGCATTATGGATAATAAAACTGAATTATTTAGGGCAAATGTGTTGTGCTTACCTTACTAATACTCTGCTCCATTAAGAGATTATAATCCTCAAGTCATTCGTGTTCTTGGAGAAAAGAATAGCAATCCATAACTGCTTGGAAGGATCCGTCAGCAACCTGTTTCAAGCTTTTGCAGATTATGGACTTCCTCCATTAAGAGATTATGGGTGGAAGGTAAGTTTCGCTTCCGCTATATATTTTAATTTTATTTCTTGCATGGAGTTTGAATTTGAATTGCAATTGCTAGTGAATTTAGGAATTCGTTATTTGGCTTTTGATCCTAAATTAAAATTGCACCAACAACTTATTCTACTACGAGAAGTGTTTCTGATCTGATTACTTCATTTATGGGTGGTTACCTTTCAAGAAAACTCCTATTATATCCTATTACTAGAAGTGTTTCTTCTTCGAATATTTCATTTAAGGGTGACAAACTTTCACTAAAACACCACGAAGAGATATCATTGTCACTCTAAGTGTTTCATGTCTGAGTATTTCATTTATAGGTGGTAATCATTCAAAAAAATACCACAAAGCATTTTATCCTACAACAATAAGTGTTCCTAATTCTATTACTTAAATTATGGATGGTAACCTTTTAGGAAAACTCCAAAAGCATCATAGCTTACTACGAGAAGTGTTTCTTATTCAGTTACTTCATTTAAGAGTAGTAACATTTCATAAAATCACCACGAAGAAGCATAAAATACCACTCTAAGTGCTTCACTTCTGATTACTTTAGTTATGGATGGTAAATATTGAGGAAAACACCACCAAGCATCTTATTCTCATATGCGAAGTGTTTCTGATATGAGTACTTCATTTAAGAGTGGTAACCTTTCACTAAAATACCACAGAGAAGAATATAATACCAATCTAAGTGCTTCATGTGCGAGTACTTTATTTTTAAGTGATAATCATTCAAGAAAACAACACAAATCATCTTATCCTAATACGAGAAGTGTTTCTGATTCGAGTACTTCATATATGGGTGGTAACCTTTCAAGAAAACTTCACAAAACATCATAGCCTACTTCGAGAGAAGTGTTTATTGTTCGAGTAGTTCATTTAAGAGTGGAAATCTTTCACTAAAATACCAAGGAGAATAATATAATACTACTCTAAATGCTCATGTAGGATTAATTAATTTATGGGTGGTAACCACTCAATAAAATATCATAAAACATCTTATCCTATTACGAAAAGTGTTTCTGATTTGATTATTTTATTTATGAGTGGTAACATTTCAAGAAAACTCCACATAGTATGATAGCATACTACGGAAAGTGTTTCTTCTTATGGTACTTCATTTAAGTGTGGTAATCTTTAATGAAACCATCACGAAGAAGCATAAAATACCACTCGAAGTGCTTTAGTTCTGAGTACTTTATTTATGGATGGTAAACATTAAAAAAAAAATACGACAAATAATCTTATCCTGGTACGAGAAATGTTTTTTATCCTAGTAATTCATTTATAGGACTTTTCAAAAAAACTCCACAATATATCTTATCATACTACCAAAAGTGTTTCTGATCCTAATTTCTCATTTGAACTAAGCAAATATTTGAACTATGGAGGTCAAAATTATAATGCAAGTTTTAAACATGAAGGTTTTATTCGTCTATGCATTTAAAATTTCTTTGATAGGTGCTTGAAGAGAAAAATATAATCTAAACATGTCCAGGCCCAAATCAAGTAAAGTAGTTAGCTAAGTAATATTATATTGAGTCTAGTAGAAAAGCCTAGACAGCTTCTATATATATATATATATATATATATATATATATATGTTATTGTAAAAGATGTCAATCTCTTGTAGAATAAGCCCATTTAGAGCCCAAATAAGATCCACAATTCTTAAACCAAGTTGCACCAGAAATGCCGCAATTTGTCACTTGTCAATTTGTCACGTAATAACAAATAAGCGAGACGTGCAGGCAACCTAGAAATTACATTTTGCAAGCATTGTTCCATAATACGAGGAAAATTTTCACAGAGGGCCTAGCAGCAAAGAATTTCAACAGATAGGGCCAGAGGCATCCTAAAAATTGCACAGAGGGCCAAGGGCGCGATTAATAGTCGCGCCCCTAAGCAGATTCCGTTTTTTTCCCTGAAATCAAGGCGTTATGCATGTGCTTTTGCAGTTGTGGGCCCGAGCACTTAGGGGCGCGATTATTAATCACGCCCCTAAGTGATTCTGAATTTTTTTTTTGTTAAGTTGTTCATATTTGTACCTTTTAATATAATAATTATTAGTTAGTACTAATATATAATTGTTTATTATTTGTTAATATATCAATAAAAGTAGTATATTCATATAATATTTATTATTAAGCAAATTAATGATAATTTCAATATACAATAAATTTTTAATATATGTATAGTTGTAATATAATACTATTAATTTGTCTTGTTAATTTTTTTGGGTTAATTAATAATTATTTATACCCTTTAATATAATAATTAGTTAGTACTAATATATTATTTTTTGGTATTTATTAATATATGTATATTAATATATATATACTACAATTATTATTAAGCAAATTAATAATAATTTAAACATAAAGTAAATTTGTAATTTTAATATTTGTAATATAATACTATAAAGAGCATGGCTAAAATAATATGCATAGTACACCCCATTTTGTACTATGCATATAGATATAGGTCATTAAATTGAGATTTAAGTTGCTCAATAAATTATTCATATGAAAATATTGTAGGAAATTAAATTTCGTGATTTTTGGAGCTTTCTAGCTATTTTTTAAATATTTTTTAAAAACAGTCCAGATTTAATACTACAAAAGTGCCATTTCTGGACTGTTTTTAAAAAATATTTAAAAAATAGCAAGAAAGCTTTAAAAATCATTAAATTTTATTTCCTACAAGATTTTGATACGAAGAATTTATTGAGCAACTTAAATATCAATTTAATGACCAAATTAAATACGAATGGGCGCATAGTACGTTATGTGGTGTACTATGCATATTATTTTAGCCATGCTCTACTATAAATATTAATATTATTATATACTTATTATTATTATTATTTAAAAAAATTAGAAAGATTACAAGCTAGTAAGAAGATGCATTTTTCACCATTTTTCTGAATTAACATAGGGGCGCAATTATTTATTTGCGCCCCTAAGAAGATGCCATTTTTGCAGATAAGTCTGAATCTTGCACGATTTTTTTCAGATGAGGGGTCCACCTGTACCCTAAATGAACAAAATATATACAGCAAACCTTTCTTTTCTTCTCTCTCCAACCATTATTTCAATCTTATCTCTTCTCCCCAGCAGCCCCCTTCCTCTCCACAAACCCTAAATCAAATTTTCACACTTCTCCTCCCAAAATCTTACATATAAAATGTTTATTATTAGTTTCTACACTGGAGGATCCATCCAGAACGGTCCTCATGATGTGCATTACTCAAAAAAAGCTATCGGTAGTTTTACGGTGAATGACGACATAACACTCTGTGAACTGGAGACGGAGCTGTACCGATGGATGGGGATTTCAAGTTCAACACATGCTTTAGAGATATCAGGGAGGTTCAATGCCGAATTACAGCTAACTCCTCTGGTAATATTCTATACTGAGTTACAACTGTCGAGTAATGATACTTGGAGACTGATGGTGAACCATTCGGTTCATCCTGGTACTGTTGCAATGATTGAGTTGTACGTTGAGCCAAAAGTTCTTCGATATACAACAAATCAAGGTTTTTCGAGTGGGAGTCGAGGTCATGAGACCCTAAACCATGGTTGTGCAAGCGGTAGTCGAGCTACGGAAACCCTAAACCAGGGTTGTGCAAGTGGTAGTCGTGCTTACGAAACCCCAAATGAGTATGTTGAGCCAATAGCTTGTAGAATGCCAGATGCATATCTTCGTACCAATTATTATGAACCAAATGCAACCTCAAATCGAAATCAATCGATTCCAGAGGAAGAAGAGGATTATGAGGATTTCGAATTTAATGTTGGGTTGGATGAAATTAACCCGGCAGAATGGGTTGAGATATTAGTGAACCAAGATGCAAGCCCAATTGGAAATACGTGTGGTAATGAAGCTTTCATGAATATGGATTTTACACCTTTCGAAGACCCTAATTACAATTCTGAAGAAGAGACTTCTCTGACCATGACAACATGGCCATTACGGGACCGAACCGATTCTCATCCAATAGCTTCATGGAATAATATTAATGCAATCATCGATATAATTGGTGATGACAATTACTTTGACGACGAAGGGTATGTCACAGAAGATGGTTTGGCAGTGGGACAATGTTTTCGATCAAAGGATCATCTAAAATGGGTTGTGCATGATTTTCACATCAAATCGAACCGCACGTTTAAGAAGAGAAAGTCCAATAAAAGTGTGTATACAATCGAGTGCACCGACCAAAATTGTAATTGGAGGTTGTATGCAACAAGAAGGCTAAGTGATGATGCTTTTATTATTAATACAAGGCAAGGTCCGCATGAATGTGTTATGTCGGGAGATAGGTTGGAGCATCCGCACTTAACGTCTCCATTCATGGCTTCCATAATCAGAGAAAGTGTTAAGGGAAATGTAAGGTTTACTATAAAAGACATCAAGATTGCCATTGAGCAGAGATATAATTTCAAGGCTCCTTACCTAAAGTGTTGGCGTGCAAAAGAGATCACAATCGCACAATTGTTCGGAGGTTGGAGGCAACCTTATGATTTAATCGTGCCCTTACTTAATGCCATACAAAGAACAAACCCGGGTACAGTGATTGAGTGGTTTACCGCCCCCACAAATGATCCAAATGAAAGATTATTTCAAGCAGTGTGTTGGGCATATGGTCCGGCAATACAGGCCTTCAGGCACTGCAAACCTGTTATAGGAATCGACGGTACACATTTGTCTGGGCGGTATAAGGGAAAGATGTTAGTTGCATGTGGCTTCGACGCAAAAGATCAGTTGGTGCCCCTTGCATTTGCGTTGGTTGATACCGAGAACAACAAATCTTGGGAGGATTTCATGAAATTTGTTCGTAGGGAAGTGGTTGGATCACGAGTTGTGACAGTACTCTATGATCATCACAAGAGTATCTTGCGGGTTTTTAGTGAGCCAGACCTGGGTTGGAGCACCCAAGATGGACATGCCTTTCATCGATATTGTTCAAGGCACATATGTCAAAATTTCACAAAAGAATTTACCAACAAAAAATTAACACAGATCTTGAGGCAAGCAATGAAACAAAATCAAAAGAGGAAGTTTCTAATGAGGCTCAGTCGTATTCGCGAAAAATGCCCCGACGCTGCAACATGGCTTGAGGATATTGGTAGGGATCCGAACGATGTTGAAAGGAACAATGCACCGCGTTTTGACTTATGGGCTCTTTCATTCGATGAAGGAGGCCGTAGAATGGGGATGATGACAACGAACGGACCAGAATCCCTCAATAATGTTTTCAAAGAAGCACGTGAGTTACCGGTTACTTCTCTTGTTGAAATCACATTTTATAAGTCGGTCAAATACTTTGCTGAAAGGCGAGCAAAAGCAGAAAAAGCAATTGAACAAGGTTTCCTCTTCTCCCCCAAAATCCAAGCGTTACTAGAGGAGCGAAGATTAAGGGGAAATACACATACGGTGCGAGCGTACCGGAACGAGCGAAAATATGAGGTTCAAACAGGTCAAAGATTCGTTGGGAACAAGATTAAAGGAAATAGAATACATACAGTGCGGTTAGAAGTGCCCGGAGGTACATGCACTTGTCAAAAACCGCAACTAACAGGTATCCCTTGTTATCATATCGTAGCATGTTGTGTTCAAGGGGGTATAAGTAGCAATTTGTGCGTATCTCCTGTTTATCGCATTCAAGAGTTGATGGCAACATGGACGCCAGAATTTGAGCCATTCGGAAATTCTGACACATGGCCTGAAATTCCACGACCAAAGCTAGTGCCTGACCCGACAAGGTATGCTATTAAGAAGGGGAGACGTCAACATATACGGATTAGAAATGAAATGGATGAAGAGAATACACATCGACAAGCATACACTTGTGGGCGATGCAAACAAACGGGACATAGCAGGCGCACCTGCACTGCACCCCCAAACGACGAAGGTAATACTAGTATTATTTATTTCACAAAACAACATTGGTTTCAATTTTGTAATGCTTGAGATTTCGTTATCGCAGGTAATTAGCAAGGAGATGATGAAGCTTGTTCTTTTATTTAGTTTAAGATAATGTAATTTTGTTTTATGCCTTATTAATTAGTTTGTACGTGTATCTCAAACATTTGGATATGTATGTTTATTTAGGAGACTTGGATATGTATGTTTATCTTGGAGACTATTGCAAAATATTTTGTGTTTGAGGATTTTATGAACTTTAATTTATGTTATTATATCTTAATGTGGTTTGAGAATATACTTTTATTTTGTTATATCTTCAATATATCATAAATTTATTATTTCTTGTAATATATTGTGTATAAATAACATATGTAATATTTAATAGTATTATATTACAACATATGTATAACTTATTTCATATTTATCATTTTGTTATTTAATAGTATTACATATATTGTATATCATCAATTTATGTTATTTAATAGTATTATATTACAACACATGTAATATTTATCATTTTGTTATATCTTCAACATATGTATAAATTTATGTTATTTTGTGCTTAATAATAATTATAGTATAATTATAGTATATATATGTATATATATATTAATATACATATATTAACAAATACCCAAAAATAATATATTAGTACTAACTAATTATTATATTAAAGGGTATAAATAATTATTAATTAACCCAAAAAAATTAACAAGACAAATTAATAGTATTATATTACAACTATACATATATTAAAAATTTATTGTATATTGAAATTATCATTAATTTGCTTAATAATAAATATTATATGAATATACTACTTTTATTGATATATTAACAAATAATAAACAATTATATATTAGTACTAACTAATAATTATTATATTAAAAGGTACAAATATGAACAACTTAACAAAAAAAAAATTCAGAATCACTTAGGGGCGTGATTAATAATCGCGCCCCTAAGTGCCCGGGCCCACAACTGCAAAAGCACATGCAGAACGCCTTGATTTCAGGGAAAAAAACGGAATCTGCTTGGGGGCGCGACTATTAATCGCGTCCTTGGCCCTCTGTGCAATTTTTATGGTGCCTCCGGCCCTATCTGTTGAAATTCTTTGTTGCTAGGCCCTTTATGAAAATTTTCCTAATACGATAGATACATCGTTTCAAATCAAAGGTCTAATGCATGTGACATGTGCACAATTAATTTATTTACATGCACTTTATATGTGTCTATTAATCTTATAATATAGGTATGCATGCAGCATGCATGCATGTATTTCGTATTTTCGCCAGATAAACTCGTCAATTTTGTAGCCTTCACAACTTGTTGGATAAAATTTTCCATAATTGATTTAGGACACCATATCCTTTTCTCAATTGTGTAATGCATTTTTATTCTCCCACTTGTACAATGGATTTGTTTTTCTAAAAATATCATTGTAAGTCAAAGATTGGGAAATAAAAGTAGGACCAACGCATTAAATGTGTACGATTATGAAAAAGATATAATCGTTGTACCAATAAGGCTATATACTTATATACAATGGTTAACAATTTAACATACTGTACAATTTTGCATTGCTATTTGTCTTAATTAATTACCAGCATGTAATCTTTGAATTTCGACTTTTATCATCAAAGTAAATGAAAAATATATGGTTATATTTTTCTTAAGAAATAGAACGAAATTGATTCGGGCTTAAACTCGCTAAGATTGTTTGTTGTTGGTTTGACTTCAAATGACAAACTTGAATTATTAATTTTGATCTACTTAAGAATTCAATCACATATTTACATACACAATAATGTTTTGATTTTCTTATTGTTTTGTAACACCAAAATATTAACGTATTTTGCAAACATGATGTATCAAAATAATTAATTTTCAAATTTCATATATGAGTTGACATTTTGTTCACTCGAAAAAAATGCAGGATTAATTCTTCTTTAAATTATATAATTCACTTTTGTCAGAGCGAAAAAATCAACTTATAATAAAAAAAATTTGATAATTTTTCTTAGACGATCCAAAGTATTTTCCTAAAAATAAGAAGCAATTCTCCTCTTAAATTTGAACTACTTTCAGTTTGTCCAAAAAACAGCCAGCTATTCAAAAGAAAGGTTTGTAAATTTCTTCAGTAGAATGAATATAGTTTAGGGAGGTGCTAACAGCCTCCCTTAACCGTCTCTCTTACATGTCCTCCACTACATGGCAAAAAAAAATTCCACTACAGGACAAAAATTTCCGTTCCACTCCACTATTTTTTCTGCTTCGTTTGCTAATTTTTTTGCTCTCAAGTCTTTATTTTTTGCTGCAAGTCTTTATATTAGAAAATTTGCAATAATTTTTCAGCAAATTTAAATATAAAAACTTGCAGGTAATATAGACTTTATTGTTCTAATATAAAGACTTGCAATTTTTGCACCAATTCTGCTGCAAGTCTTTATATTAGAAATTATGTAACAGTTTTGTTGCAAATTTAAATATAAAGACTTGCATTTAATAATATATGCACTTTATTTTTCTAACATAAAGACTTACATATTTCAATATTAAGAATTCCAGGACTTGCAGGTTTCAATATAGAAAATTATATTTTCGACGAATTTAAATATAAAGACTTGTAGGTATCAATATATAGACTTTGTTGTTATAATATAAAGACTGAAATTTTCAGTACTTAGAAATGATAAGTTGAGACAGAAAAAATGGAAAGAAGAGACGAAATAAAGAAGAATCGAAAAGAAAAATGAAAATGGCAGACCAAAAATGAAAATTATTTTGTCTTGTAGTGTGAGGCAAACAAAAATGTAAACTATTTTGTCTTATAGTGAGAGATGAAAAAGGAAATCATTTTATTTTGTAGTGAGAGTCTTGTAAGGAGGACGTTTAAGAGAGACACTATATTTACTCTATAGTTTATATGTTTGCATAATGGTAATAGTATGTAAATAATGTTACTTCGCTGAAAATGTTATCATGCCGGAAATCTGAATAGTAACGTTCTAATATTTCATTAAAGAACTTGCTAAATATCTTTTAGAGAAATTTAATTTAGATTTCGTTAACCATAAGTTGATTTATATGATCAACAATTGATATACATGTTCTTTCTTTCTTGTTGTTTCTTGAGTACTTGACAATCCTTCACAGAAAGAGCAACGGGCTCCAAGTGGAGGTTCCGGGTTCGAAATCCAGTGAAAGTCAAAGGTCACTGGAGGACTCTAGGTCACTTTGAATAATATTTGAGAGCAAATACCACTCATCTATTTCTCAAAAAAAAAAAAAAAAAAACCTTCATAGGTGGACGATATTTGAGGGTTTTTTTGAGCCATCAAAACCTTTTCCCAATTTAAAATATCAACTTTCAAATAATTTAATTAAGACAATGTTAATTAAAATTAAATAACCTTAGAGCAGCTTGAGAAAAATGTGAATGCAGAGCATTCAATGAGTACAATTATGACCAAGATATAGTCGTTTTAACCAATAAGGTTATATACAATGACTTACATACTGTACATTATTGGGATTATTATTTTCTTAAATTACCAGCATGCAATCTTGAATTTTGACATTTATCAAAGACAATGAAAATATATGGTTATACTTTTCTTAAGAAATAACAGCGGAGTAAGAGCAAAATCAGCGTGGGCTCAAAATTCCTAATAGAAATTGTTGTTGGCTTCAACAAATTTGAATTGCTAATAAAAAATTCAATCACATAAATTATAATGTTTTTATTTTTTTTAATTTGTTTTGTAACACCAAAATATTTTACATATGTTGAAAACATGATGTATCAAAATTATTACTTGGCAAATTTCATATATGATTTGATACTTTTATCACTCAAAAACAAATACAGAATTAATTCTTCTTCAAATTATACAATTCACTTCTCAGAGAAAAAAAAAATCAAATTATAATAAATGAAATTTGGATAATTTTTCTTAGAAGATCCAAAAAATTCTCGTCTAAAATTTAAACTACTTTCAGTTTGTCCAAAAAAACAGCAAGCTGTCTGCATTATAAGTTAGTATTTTTATAAGTAAAATGAATAAAATAAATTCCTTTCAAGAGAGTAAAACAAGCCTATAAAATATATTACAACATCACTTGAGAGATTTTCAGAGCAAAATGGTTGAATAGTTTGTCAATAATGTTATTTCGCCGAAAATGTTTTTTTTAGGGAAATTTCGCCGAAAATGTTATTGCATTGGAAGTCCGAATAATAACGTTCGATTATTTCATTAAGGAAATTGATAATTATTTTGCAGAGAATTAGTTAGATTTCATTCGTTATATAATTGATATATTTTTATTATTTATTTAGTTTCAGGATGTTGATTAGACAGCAAATTAAGGATCATTTAGTTTGATAATTTCTGCATGCAATGTTAAAATTTTGAAGATTTTAATATGAAGTTCTATAACTTTATTAGTGTTATATTTTTTTATTTACTTTTATAGATTGAAAAGTTTAAACAATTTTTTTTCTTTTGTTACAAGACAATAACTTTGACACTTTGAACTTCATTTAATTCATTTAGTTTGATTCTATTAAATCATTGTCATTCCTATGTTTTGTCCATGCCGCTTTGACTTTAATTATTTTAATCTTTTTATAATTAAATAATTAAATAATAACATTGGTTCGTATATCCGTGTATACGGTTCTGCAAATCAAATTATACAAGCGTGCCCTTGAAAAATAATAAAATATCATCCTTTACAATGGTGCAATTGCAAATCATGCATGGTCTTTAAATTTCAAAAATATCATTACCGAATGAGAGGTATATTGTTCGTCAAAAGCCATGTGATAATAATTAAGGTTTTTTATTTATTAAGGAAATTCTTAGAGCATTCAATGAGTAGAGTTATGACCAAGATATAGTCATTGTAACCAATAAGGATATATACAATGACCAACATACTCTACATTGTTTGCATTATTAACTTTCCTACATTACCAGATTACCTGCATGCAATCTTTGAAATTTGAAATTTATTATCAAAGAATATGAAAAATATCTGGTCATATTTTTCTTAAGAAATAACACCCAAGTACAACAACAACAAACCTTTAATCCCAAATAAATTGGATCATTATCCCACATAATGGTCAGGCAATCTGTAATACGAAATGGACAGGAACAACGTTGTAAAAGAGACCAACACTGTTGCAATTACTGTGCGGGCAACAGATTTGACTAAGGGAGCTGGATTTTTTTGCCGACCCTTTTGTACTGGGTACCCCATCGGATGCAAATTCAAATAAATTGAGATAGGCTAGAAATGAAACTACACCCCAGAAAAAAGAACATGTTGGGAGTGACGGTCTCCGCCACGTGTGCATGACGACATACACACAAAAGGCTTAAAGAATAAAGAAATTAAACAATAATAGTAAATAAATCAGTGATACAATACATAACAATGTATACATTTTATTGATCACAATCGTTTCATGTACATATATCAAAAGTGTATTAGAGTAGCTGAAGCGGAAAGGAAATAAACAAAAAGAGAATGACCCCGCTGATACATCAGCAACCATCCGTCTATATATCCTACCGTGAAACTGGAGAAAATAAAGGTAAAGAAAAATAATCAAAACAAACGCTTATGATCTCCATCCTAGGGTGCCCTTGTCAAAAGCTCTAATGCTCCTCACCTGGACTCCACAATCACCGTGGAAACGTGAGTAATTATAAATTACTCAGTGCAGATTTAGGTCCAGTATTTGAGCTTATATATTTCTCTAAGATTGAATTCAGGCCAACACTTGATAGATAGTTAATCACATTTTAAACTGACAATTTAATTAAGTTGTTAATTAGAAGTGTTTTTATAAGTATCTAAGTTTGAAATAAATGTTTAAAGTAAAATCGTTAAAGAAACCCAAAAGAACTTGATAAGTACTAAAACACACACACACACATATATAGTACGAAATCTAATCAAGGACTCAAAAATAAATCCCAATTTGTAGGACAACATGATTCATTCCTTAAGGGTGGGGCACTATCCAACAATCCTCATAAGCTAAGGTTTCGTTTTAGGTGTGGGGCACTATACAACAGCCCTCGTAACCTAAAACAAATCGGTCATTCCGAGGCGATATCGCTCTAGGAGAGTACAAAGACTAAAGCAAATCATGTGCCTACCTCAAAAAAGTATAAAAAGATAAATAAAAACTTTCGGCATCAGTTGTCATACCGAAATAAGGAACCGACTACCCGTACATAAAAGAATAAGAAAGGATTCTCCATGTACCAATCAGGAGCCAAAGGGGAGCTCCAGCCTTTTTCTATACCCAAATTGGCCACCAAAGGAGAAAGAACTCTTCGGACGTACTCGAGATTTCGCAATAAGCAGCTTAAATAAAATAATAAACATGAACATAATAGCTTCAATAGATCAAATATAGTGCACATAGTTCTAAACTGAGATATTGAACCTTAATCACTCAGTTAAGGAAAATTATACTATAATAATAATAATAATAATAATAATAATAATAAGGAGATTGAAAGTTAAAAACTCTACTGGCACTCTGAGCCATCAAGTGAAGCACTCAGTGAATGAGCGCAACCAGATACATATGAAGACATCCATCGAACATATCCTACGGGCTATGTCAGACACAGTAGACATGTAAGCCCGACAAGATGTCCTCACGCTATGTCTGGCTGACGGCGACTCGCCCCATACTCTCAGCGCTCACCATTGACGTCTAAAATATCCTATCTATATTCTAAAATAGCTATCTATCCTATAATAATAATAATATAATAGTACAAATTGTATACCAGATTTCACATGCAAGCATGAAATGTAGATGACATGAATGCAGGTAGGTCCAATTGCTTGTGCAATTTATCGTTATGCATATAAAGGTCAAGTCCTATGGTCCTTTATCAAGTTCAGGTAATTTTGGTACCGCAATTCAGTTAAACAAAATAGAGATTTGTTGGATCCGGTCCTATACAAAGAAAAAGATAGAAATCCCAGAAAATCGCACCTGGAATCACTGAGGAAAAGAAGATGAAAATTGGTGTTAGTTCAGGAGAGCATTGCATCACATGCTCTAGTGTTCATGTATGTCATGTTCTTGTAAGTCATGTCATCGACATCCAGATGGAATCAACATAATAGACTGAATTAACGAAAATCGAGTTTTGCAAGTATTGAGTATTCAAATTGAAATTTTAAGGAAAAGATAAATTCCATTGTGATAAACTGTGTATATTTATTTGTTTGATTTCATTATATGTGTGTTGTCACTTATGTTGATAAATTTAGGAAATAGTTGTTAAGCATTTCAATTATTTCTTATAGTTAATAATGTGCTTTGTTAAAGTTTTAAAAAGTTTACAGTCATATTTTAAACTTTTATAATTGTTTTGTTAACTGTTTTCTAAGTCATAAAGTTAGTAACCTTTAATCCAAGCACATTAAAATAAGGTGATGATTAGACAAACAAGTAGTCATTTTATTTTAGTCAAATAGTCGAATCAAGTTTTGTAGCAAATATTGTTAGGTTCACTCATTCTAGTTTATAATAAATAAGATTTATTAGATATATATTAGTTTAGATGCTTATCTCAGCAATTTAATCACTTTCGATAATTTACCAAACGAAACAATGAAACATATACAATATATATTTTCTAGTGTCTACGTTTGCACTAATTCTTCTGGGATATGTGAAGTATATCATGTATATAAAATTATATTTTAAATTGAGTATTATTATTTTGTATAAATGACAATGACCATCATCATAATCATAATATTATTTATGATTAATAATAAATATAATGTTAATAACTCGTTAATCGGTATTTGCATATAATAGGTAAAGAGTTTAATTAGGCGTTACATTTATTTATTTATAAGTATAGGTATTTTAACTAAGTATTCAATTTCATTTCATATATTGAAATTACATTTAGCTCGACCAAGTTTGTTAATTTTAAAGGAGGTACTTTATGGTCAATTATGTCTTAGTACTTTAGTGACACGTCATTATTACCAAATTAGTTATCGTGATTTATTCGACACTTCGTATAATATAAAATGTGATCATTTGTTGTTCTATTTTATTAATCATATACTTAAATATAATGTGTTTAGTGCATAGCTCCTTATTAGTTGGACAATCTTTTAAGCTACCCCTAATCAAAATGAAAGTATTGCATAAAAATATTTCTAATTATAATTTATGGTCAATGAGTTATATATATAAAATTTTGGTTAAGAATTAAATACTAGTAACATTTTTTATAAGCAAAAATTAGGGGTAAGAAATAATGGTTATATCAAAGTGAAGGTACCAATTATTTATATATATTTAGCGTTATAAAAACTCTTATCCAATGTTTGATTTTATGTCGTCATTGCATAGAGGTATTAACTAATGTATAAAAATGTATCTTGTTAAATTTTTAATTAGAGAAATTGATCAATATATAAATAGTTTATTTTATTTATGTTTAATATGAAAGTAAATTAATTTAGAAATATATTTATTTATTATATTTTTCTAAATAACAAAGCTGGTTAATATTCATATTTGTTCTTATCGTAGTTGATGTATATATTTACATAGGTGTAGATACATACTTATCTTCTTTAGTTTAAATATCTACCAGGTCAGTCCAATGAAAATTATTGCAATATTCAATTACTAACTTCTATTTAAAGATGAGTTTGTCATTTATTAAATATGTGTGTATTTATATTTACAATATTTGCTTTATTGAACTAGTTAAGGTTATCTATTCGATTAATGTAGAGCTTAATCTATAAGTATATAAATTGATTAGTGTAATGACGTATAAGCATAAGTAATAACAATTTCGTCATATTTAGAGACAAATATATACATCTACTTCGACTAAAAGTCTATTTGATTGTTATAACATTTATTGAACATTTACACATCTACTTTTGTTGTTACAAAATTAGTCCAACAATTTTTTGCATTTTAATACGATCATACTCATGAAATTTTCATTTTAAAAAGTTCTTTCTTCAAACTTTTGCATTTTGTCGCAAACCAGTCCCTGGTCAGGGACTATTGTCTAAACAGTTATTAACTTTATTCACAGTTCAGTCTCTAGCGGGGACTCAGTTTTAAGAGAACTTAGTTATAGTTTGTAAAAAAGTCTCTAAACAATCCAATTTTCAGAAATATTAGCAGAAATGCCCCTAGAAACTTTTAGAAACAAAAATTTGCTGACCTGTCCCTGATTTTTTGCTGAAAACACAACCAAATTCGTACCAGAACTGAAATTCTCCGGTACGAACCGGTACAATTTTTTTCAGTAGAATGATCAAATTTAATACCTTTCAAGAGTGCAAATCAAGTTTATAAACAATATCAAGAATTAAGATATCAATTAAGAGATTTGTAGAGCAAAATAGTAAAATATATAATATGTTAACAATGTTATTCTGGTAGAAAAGTTGTTACGTTGGAATCCCGACTGAATAGTAATGTTCTATTATTTCATTAAGGAACTCGCTAACTATTTTCTAGAGAAATTTAGTATAGATTTTGTTAAATTAACAATTGAATATACATGTTCCTTTTTTCTCGTTGTTTTCTGAAAATTTGACAACCTTTAATCGGTGAACGATATTTTAGCAATTTTTTTTTGTGTGATCAAAATAACTAAAAAGAGTTATCACGAATCAACAACTAAAAAATAACTATCCTAAACACTCTATGTTTGGATGCTGTAAAGAGAAGGCTTCAATGCTCTTTCTAATGTTCTTTGGTGCTTGTAAACTTGGGATGCTTTCTTAGTTCTGCTGGAAGATAGGTGTCAAGTTTATACAAACATAGCACTTCTTGGACTCTGGAAATCTTGATCAGGCCTGCTTATGTTACATAATTGTCAAACCCATTATGGAACCTGTTGTGATGGGTCTGCACCTTTTCAGATTTGCCCTTGTTTGTGTCTCTGACTGACTTCTGGGCCTAATTCTTCAGTAACCCGTTGTGACGGATGATGAACCCATTATGACGAGTTGACAACCCGTTGTGACGGGTTTGCTTGCGTTATTGTAATGCAAGCCTCTGCCAAATCCTTCTTCTGCACTGACTTTTGAGCTCCACTCCTTTGGTACATGTTACAATGCCTTCTAGATTCGTTGTGATGGGTTGGAGACCCGGTGTGACGGGTTCTCATGTGTTACTATAACGCAAGCCTCTGTGAGGCTCTATTTTGCTTGCTCTTGATGTCAACATGCTCATCTTGACTTGTACATGCTATGCGAAGTCTTTGCAATGTTTAATTGTACATGTATAAACCTGCAACTCACCAAATCTCAATTATGTAAGATTAGTACTGATTTGTTTTGCAAATTGTCAAACCAAAGAAGAGTTTAAGCTGGCAAATACATTTGCTCTTTCTTTAGTATAATACACTAGTTTATGTATTTAATTCAATATATATATCTATCATGTAATTGAAAGTCTACGATAATGTTATTAGAGCGAGGCTACTGTACTTCACAATGCATAATCTGTGCGGTACATCGCGTTTGTATCCCCAATTTCAAAGTTCAAACTACCAGTCTAAAGCATTGAACATGATCTCCATATTAAAGTTTTACAAATCATAGACATGAGATGTCATTTTAATCACATAAATACATGTTAGAAGAACATGATATTTGACAGACCTCGAATGAAACATTAAATGGAATTGTATACGTGTCATTAATGTTTTCATTCAGTGTTAAGTTCTAAATTATGAGGTATTCATCTTTCCTACTAAGAGATGTGTATGTGTGATTGTTATCTAACGCTGTCGGTAAAACGCAGTCATAATGATAGCTTTTCGGTATACATAACTTAGTTAAGGTAGTGATGGTTTACTGAAAGTACTATTGTCCCTTGTATCTTGATACGAGTTACAGTATTGCTGGGCCCCTTGATAGAGTAAGATTATATGCATGCGGTATAATTACAAGAGTAATTATATTTGATAAGTCTGCTCAAGTTCGAGAAAAGATTAAGTTTGCAAGGATGACACACCTACCTTGAAACTAATCTGATACTGTGAGACGAAAGAATTAACACGACTAAAATGTTTAGTGGATCGTCATATTGCATAAGTACAACATCGTCTGTGTAATCGGATGTTCATAGCGCAGATGTCAGATGCCTCCTATGATTATAGAAATTAAAATGGTTTTAATTCTATTTACCAACATAACACACATAACACAGATCCTATTGGGTCACACCGCATAGGAGCTAAATCAGAGAATCTTAATGATTAATTATAAATAGTTATAATTAATATTAAGATGGTTATAATTAATTATATATGATATGATTAAATTATATATGTCATATAAGATGACAAGCAAAAACAACGGTTGAATTTCTAGACGTATACGATACGTTGTATAAAATCATACCGCAACCAAACAAATACCAAACCCTGAGAAATATAATTGTTGAGAACAATTATATATTTATGTATATTTATATATATTTAATTTAGATTTTATTATAGATTATGGTTTTGAATTTGAGATGAAAGTCATTATCAAATTAAAACCTTAATTAAAAATTAATTAAAATCGTAATTAAAAATAAATAAATAAATAAATATTTTTTTTGGCATGTTGGATAAAGAAATTTTTAATAAAAAAAATTTCATGTCATCATGCTTATCCTTAAGGGTATTTTTGAAAATTCACTTTTTCCAAGGGTTTATTTGTAAAAATGTAACCTCCTCATTTTCCTATAAATAGAGGGGTAGGGGGAGAGAGAAAGAAGTACCAAAATCGACTCGGACTCGTTAACTCGGATTCATATCGATAAATATACTCTCTCTTTCTCGTATACGGTTGTTTACGAGATTCAGAAAATAGTATTTTTGTGTTAGAGCGGTATTCCATATTTTGGATAACCGCGATTCACGAAGATATTTTATTTAGTCCGTATCTCGGTGAATAGTGTTTTTGCGGGATATCGCGGCTTTCGGTATTTCTGGCAGAAGAAGTAAGCCGGTCTCTGGTCGTCCTGGTGGACATCTGGTAGAGGTATCAAACGTCTGATACTCCGGTCGTCCTTTCGAGTCTTCTGCAGTCCAATTCGAATTTGGATTAAAGTATTAATGTTATATTAATCTATTTAATTTGTAAGTAGATTAAAGTTTTAGAATTCAGTTAAAGAGTAGATCTGTTTAGGAATTAAGTAGGGTTTTGATGTTAGGGATAAACGGGAGGTGGACACCCTCTGTGGTTTATCCGACATACCCCGCTTAATCTTCGGCTTAAGTCAGACGTAAAATTTTTGTTTTACGGTCTTTCCGCTGCTTAGACCAATTGACGGGTTTTGAACTGTTCGTAACCCAACAAAATCGATGTGCTCAACTAGCTACATAGCCAAAACAAAGGGCAAATCAGTGACGCAAGATGAAGAATTAGAATGCTCAACTTCATATTCCCGAGCTAGTGAGGTAGACTCAACCTCAATTTTAAATACTAGAAATAATGCAACATCAATATCACCAAAAAAATAAATTGCAAAATGCATTATCTAGGTTAGATAAATCTTGTTGCAATGGTCAAAATAATACAATTGAGGGGCTGAAATGCAAAAATTTTGAGCTTGAGTCCAAGGTACAAGGCTATAAATAAAAAATTGAAAGCCTTAACTTGAAAGTGAAAGATTGACAAAATCATGAAAAAGATTTTTGTAACTTGAAAATCGAAGTACAAAAATTAAAATCCGAAAATGAGGTTTTAAAATCTTCTAGTGCATTGAAGAGTTGCACTAAAATTGATTTTAACAAATTGTACAAGGGACAAGGCCCGCATGACAAGTCGGGTCTAGAATACAAGAGGATTTTACCCTCTTCTTTACCATCTAAAAATCCTCAAAGCCCTAAAAATAAAGTAAAACAAACTAAAAAGGGCAAAAATGCTAGGTACCAAAATAAAAATTTACCAAATTACGTCTTTAGGTACCGGTACAACAACGGTAATTACTCCAAACTCAAACCGGTCCCAAGATATTTCAAATCATCATGGTCCAACAATGCATATTATAAAGGACCACATGGTTGGAGTTATGAAATTAAAAGTCAAAATTTTGTAAACTCTTGTGCATAATATAATGAAAATCCAAGGGTTGTTTTCAAAAATTCAAATGGCTTAAAATCACACAAGCTAAATTTCAATTGTTCACATAAGCCAAAGGATCAAGTTTATACCCTTTTTGTCAAACCGAATGAACCCCCCCCCCCCAACTTGTGTATTTTGCAATTATTATTGCAAAAAAGGGCATATCTCATTAGAGTGCACCCTTAGGAAGGAAAGAAACCAATCAACGGTCATATTCATTAGAGTGCACACTTGTGTATTTTAGAATTTACTTGTGTTTGAATTGATAAAATTGATTGCAATTGCCAATTAGACCCCGATACTTTTAGAATTGCTTTAAATTAAATTTCCCGATTCCAACAAATTCATCAATAAAAGAACAAAAACAAATTTAATAAAAAATGTATGACACGAGGGAAATAATCAAAGAAGAACGTACTGAAAGAAAACTAAGAGCATCTCCAACAGTAGTTGCTTATGGATTGCTTATACTAATGTGGCAATTATTTTATAATTGCTGAGTTGTATGGCTATTACTTATTTAGCAATTGCAGAAAATAATTGCTTAACAAGAAATCATTTTGTAAAGATGAGTCAACCAAATTTTTAATTCTTATTGGTCAAATATTTAATTCTCAATTGTTTGCTTGATTGTACCAATTTAGAATTGAATTATTTAATTTCTCAAATTTCATTGATTGTTATTTAGCAATTAATTTCAATTACTGAAATAGAGAAGCTCCAAGAAGAAAACGTCGTCCTCGTCAAACATGTCCACATGTATTCCCTCCAACCACATCTCTATTTTATCCAACCAAAAAGCAAATCAAAAGAAAAGAAACATATTTTAATTATATATTAACAAGCACTTTACTGTTTGTCACTTCTAGTGTTATCGATTTCGTCCATCAGTTATATCAACAAAAGACTTAAGCAACGTTTGTCACATTTATGAGTGACTAGATCAATATAAATCATGATGGTAAAAAGCTGAATGACACATGAAATGAATGTGCAATGTGAAAATGACACAAACGTGATCTATGTGTCTGTTTTCAACTTGCTCTCCACCTTTGAGATCAAACGAATCCAAAACAAAACTGAAAATAAATGCACAATATAAATGTATAAATTTTAAATTTGAACTTTAAACTTTAGAATGCATCATATTATATAACTAAATGTTTGTAAATACATATAATATGTAAATATTTTTTTTAAACGCTATAATAAATTTATCAGTCTTTCACTAAAACTGAACATCATATGCTGAAACTATACCCATACGTGCAACTTGTCATAAAACACTTTAGAAAAAGCAGAAAAAACGAAAATGATCGAGTGGAATTTACAAAGTAAAAGAACAAAATAACACCATTATATATCAAGGAATTGGAAACCAAACAACCCTAGAAGAAGGCATCACAGAAAGAAAAGAAGAGTAAAAAATCGTTAAGAAGTATGAGTGGGACTATGGTATTTGCGAGCACATTTCTCTAATTTAAAATTTCAAATAACTGATCCGAATCGTTGAAAATATTATTTATACTAAAATCTATTTAGAAATAGTAAATACATTAAAATCTATTTACTGTTTTATCGGATGAGCAAAAAATACATTAAATTGAAGAGACATGTAATCGTTAGATCAATTCATTTCTCATCCATAGTAAAATAGTAAAATAAATTCTAAAAATAAAATTATTTGATTCCTAAATAGATTTTAGTATGAACAATATTTTCAGCGAATTGAATCCACCATTTGCATGTTGAAATCCGACACATATACTCACAAACATCATAATTTTACTTAAGAAGTATTAAACAAAATAATGCATAGGCACAAAAGAAAAATGCGAGAGAAACTGCTCAAACAAAGAAAATTATTGGAGAAGAAAAAAAACACGAAAAAAACTAAATAGCGTATAGATGTTTCGGTGAGTTGCGAAGAAAGACACAACAATACCAATCACTATTTACTACATTATTATTGGTCCACTATTTCGAGCGGCATGGTTATTACTAAATGAGGTGTTAACTATTAAAAATAAATTGATGTTCGACAAAAATAATCACATGCCAAAAATATTTAAAATTTCACAAAAATGAATGATTTTATGTTATCATGCTAAATGCTAATGATAATAATAGTTATTTGAATATCAGCACTTGTAAAAAAAAAATCTCACTTGGGAAAAAATTAGGCAAGGAAACCCTAAAAAGTGAAAATCTGAAGCGTAGGGTCGCAATGTCAGTCACGCTACAGGCGCAGGTACCACAAGTCCCTTCAAGGCTTCAACAAAAAAAAAAAAAATATAGAAAGATAGCAAAAGAGGAAACATGGTGTCGCAAGACAAAGATTAGGCAAAGAACACACTCAAAACACAGAATCGCGTAATCGCAAATTTCGCTGCACAGGCACAGCCCCGCACACAAACGCAATCTTACCATTCAGCCTCTCTCTCTCTCTTCGAGAGATCTGAAGCCTCCTCTCCTCTCAACTATTTAAACCATTTCTTCCGACAGCTGCTTTGCGATCTTGAGTCTTGACAGAGAGAGAACAAAAGAGAGAAGAAAGAAAAATAGATAGAGCGAAAGAGAAAAAAGTAACGAACAAGAGTCTCACCTTAACAAGGTATCCATTTACCTTCTCTTCAATCCGACAAGTACCTCATCATCGTCGTCACCTGTTTCTATCGATTGGAGTTTATGCCTCTGATCGTGTACTGGATTGAGGTCTTACAATCGTGCTGAATTTTATGGTTTGGGGATGAAAAAACTTTTATCGAGACATGATAACTTTTTTGTAGATTTCGTCTGGTAATGGAATTCATTTTTGGGAGGTTTTTTTACATCAATCCAGTCAAATGTGGGACAATTTCGTTGGTTGATTGGGCAAAGAAGGTTTGATATTATCAGAATTTGTTGTACATTAGACACTGGAGATCCGTATGAGAACAAAATTTGATCATGGTTGATAAACAATACCTACTAATTTTTAACCGAGTTGAAGCACATGGCTGATGCAAGTTTGATTTAAGTGAAAATTGATTTTTCTTTGCATCATTTGATCATTCTTGGTGTGAAAGGAAGCAAAAAAGGGACAGCTCTTTTGGTTACCCAGTTCCCTTTTCATCAAGAACAGAAAGAATGGCAAATTCTAGTTCCAATCAATGAAACTAATGAAGAACCTTTCTAATATATATTTCAAACGTGCATGAGTGTGAAATCTTACTGTATTGAGTTGATATACATAAATAATTAAACATTCCAAAAGGGTTTTGTTAACCAATTCAAATTCATCCTTTATTATACCTTGGATATTCTGAACTGTGTAAATTGAGGACATCATTGGTAAGTTCCAATTGCTTCTTCGTTCTGTTTAGTTGTTTTAAATCAACATTGGAGAACCTGATAATAGGAAAGGGCTTCTTAATCAACTCTTGGACCCAAGTTTCTTAATCAATAATGTTGTGTGGTACTTAAAAATCATAGTAGGAATAAGTTTTTTAACACTTCACACTATCAACTGAATGTATTTTACTTTACATTTGCAGATTCGTTTATCTCTTGAGCATTGAACTGGGGATTCATTTAGGAAAGTTGGCGGGGCCTTTTTCTCTTTTTCTTTGAGCTTCTCTTGACATACTGTATTGAAATTGAAAGTATTATTGTTGTACACTAATGTAATGCAACAATCCTGAATAAGTAAACTTGTTTCATTTTTGAAGAATTTCTGCTTCCTGAAACCAACTTTTTTCCATCTCTCGCAATTTCCATTTCTCACTAGTACTTGTAACAGCAATTGGTTTGCATTGCGTGTTGGTACAATGGAGAGCCTAACACAGCTGGAAGTGCTATGTCAGAGGCTCTACACTTCACAGGATTCGGTGGAAAGAGCACATGCTGAAAGTGCACTGAAGTGCTTTTCTGAGAACTCAGATTATATCTCACAATGCCAATACATTCTAGACAATGCTTCAACTCCTTATGCTCTGATGCTGGCAAGTTCAAGCCTCTTGAAGCAAGTCACTGACCAAACCCTCTCTCTGCAACTACGCCTTGATATCCGTAAATTTCATTTTTCTAATTTCATATAGTTGTTGCATGCTTTTTTAATTGTCCATGCAAAAAATATAAAATTCTCTTTATCTTTGTGAACGTCTTTGATAGGACTGTTTGCTTTGTATATTTCGTTTATTTCCTTCAATATTATTCCAGTAACGTATACTTGCATAATAATATAGCTGTTTATGTATGTTTATGCATCTGCATGTGTTTATGTTTGTGGCATAAGGTGGATTTTATATCATGCTTATTCTCTATGATTTATCCATCCACTGTACATTAGATCAACTACGTTATCTACTGTAAACACCAAAACAGGTTCCTTAAATACAGAACACCAATATTGATAGGTTTTAGCGAAGTTTACCTATTTCTCAAGCTCTCTTATATAACTCTGCTATTATTTTTTTGGGTTTGCATTGATCCATTTGTGGTCTATGTGAAGGGAATTATGTTGTAAACTATCTAGCTACCAGAGGATCAGAGTTGCAGAGCTTTGTGACAGGGTCACTGATACAGCTCTTATGTCGCATTACGAAGTTCGGGTGGTTGGAGGATGAGAGGTTTAGAGAGATTGCTAAGGAAGCGACAAACTTCCTGAGCCAGGTTCATTTGTTATTTTAATGAAATGGATTGACAATTTAAAAAAATATATTGCACCCTGTAATAAGAAACCTTGCTAGCTTGCCCCCTAGAAATTAGAAAATGTCTGGCACAATTTCTCTGGCGAATCCTACTTATGAGAGGTAATTTAGGGGCCTCTTTTTAGAAGCTTAGACAAACTAAATCTAACCAACTAACCATAATTGTTTCTATGAATATGTGGGTGTATACTTTTTTGTTCTCATGAACTTCTTGATCATTCTAGTTATGGAAAAATGCACATTTATTATTATTATATATAGAGGATTTAAGAAAAGTTCCTTTTTTTAAAAAAAAAATTATGAAGGGTTAAATAATTCCTTTCTTAAGTTCTCCTCGTCCATACACTCTACACCTGTGTTCTAGTTAGGGGAATTATAAATGATTTATAGCGTAGGTTTAGTCCTATGATTTATAGTGTAGTTTTACTGTTGTTATTATATTAGTGTTATTACTATTATTATTGATACTATACTACTATTTGTTTTATTTTATTATTATTTGACGTTATTTTCTTATTACCCGATTGGGTTTCATCTCTAGCCTACCCCAACTTGTTTGGGACTACATGCTTTGTTGTTGTTTGTGAAATCATAGTAGGCATTTTGCCTACTACTTCAACAACAACAACAACAACAACAACAACAAAGCCTTTTGTCCCAAACAAGTTGGGGTAGGCTAGAAATGAACGCCATACTGTATTTCATTTCCATAAGTTTGGCTGAATTTTTACGTTGGGTCGCCAAGCCTATTACAACCCTCCTCCTTTCCGGGCTTGGGACCGGCGATGTATAACATAGGCGGAATTTTGCCTACTACAAAAAAGGAACAAAATGTGAATATTTGGAAATCTGATCAGAATCTGAGAGTGCATGGGAGGTCATTCATGTAACTAAAAAGCTGGATATTCTAAATAAAAAATAATTCACAGAATAACCGAGTATGTGGGAGGTCATTTCTGGCAAATCTAAAAAAAAGTTCAATGGTAGTAATATGGAGTTTGAGCTTACTGGAGAGGTGAGATCGCGTTGATCTGAGACAAATACAATGATTAGGTTTTTCTTGCAGATCATGAACATTGTAAACCAAGATTAGGATTTCCTATGATTGTAGTTCTTCCGGAGGAAGCACACAACATGTTTGGCCATGGACGGAGTGCTTGGTGTTGGTTGTAGATTAGTTGAGACAAGCTTGTTATTCATTACCAAATAGGATCATGCTAAAGATCTCAACATACGTCTGTTTACCTTTGTCATTGCCAGGATATCACATCTGCTTTGGGGTTGGGATTGGGTACACCCATGAGTGCACCATTTGATTGTGCACTCATGGTTTGGACCATTGGATCAATGAATTACACTCTCTTTCCTAATAGTTTAATAATTTATTATTTTTCTCTCTCCAAGTAATTTAAGAAGAGAGAGAGTGTAATCCATTGATCCAATGGTCTAAATCATGAGTGCACAATCAAATGGTGCACTCATGGGTGTACCTACTCCCAACCCTCTGCTTTGTGGCTTGCAAGGGAACAATTTTAAGATCACGTTGTTCTTATGTTATGCTAAAGTCTAATGTCCATAAGGACCTTAGATTATTAGGTTGTATGTCATTTTTGAGTGGGAGAGTAAAGAGATGCTATTAGGCTGCCGCTTAAGATTTAGGGTTAGAAATGAGGTTTCATGTAAACCATTGTTTTGAGATTTTTACATAACATATCTAGGGGTACAATTCTGTAATAAATGTCGTATCCATTTAGCGTGGAATCATGCCTCTCCTGACCGCGGCCTGTTCACCCGGGCCACATGTCTATCAGTCTATCGCACTAAAGCACATTAAAGATTATAATTTACATGTTAGACCTGAAAAAACCCAACTATTAAATACTCTAGTTGGGCTTGTGGACTACACACAGGACCAACTTATCCCTAGGCTACATGATTGGTTTGTGGTTATATACTTATCCTCCTTGAATATTTTCTATACCTGGATATGTGATGTAATCTTCCATTCTTATTTCTCAAAAAAAAAAGAAAAATTCATCCATTCTTAGTTATTGTATTTTTTAAAGTTTTGTATTCTTTTATTGATATTTAATGCTCCTGGTTTCGGACTCACCAGTTTTATCTGATGTTGTGCTTGTTTGAATTTTAGGCATCCTCTGATCACTATTCAATAGGTCTGAAAATATTAAATCAGCTCGTCTCCGAGATGAACCAGGTGATTTATTAAAAAGTGAATAACTTTAGCAATGAACACTTATATGCAATTTATCTGTTTGTTTGAAGAACTTTCCACATACAGAAAAGATCCATATTTTGATCTTATAATTGTAATATTGCCGTTTTCAGATGCTATAGAACGTTATTCTTCCAATGCGGGTATAATTTATTTTACTAGATTTGATGTATTTGTTGTAACATTACTGCAGCAGGCATATCCGGGGATGCCTCTTTCTACCCATCGTAAAGTTGCCACCTCATTTAGAGATCAGTCTCTTTTACAAATCTTCCAGATTTCAATCACCTCTTTGCGCCAACTTAATAGTGATGCAAATGTGCAAGGTATTGAAGATCAAAACGAGACTCCCTCTTTTGCTCTTTGCTTTTTGTTCCATTTTAACTCTTCTGGTTGTCAAACAGTACCAGCCACTTTAAGACAGCTCACTCTGTCACTTGCCTTCAAGTGTTTGTCATTTGATTTTATCGGCATGTCTCTTGATGAAAGCTCTGATGAATTTGGTACAGTACAGGTTTGTAAATATATGCATCGGTCTTGGTTTCTACATTTGCATAATATTTCATCCTCCAATCACCCAGTGATATAACTTCTCTTTCTGTGATAATTTTTGTTAGATTCCGTCTGCATGGAAGCCACTTTTACAGGACCCTTCAACTGTTCAGATATTTTTTGATTATTATAGGACCACTGAACCTCCCCTCTCAAAAGAGGTAGTTTATCCATACTGAGGTTTTCCTTTTTGTTCCCCTTTATACCTTTCCTTTTCAGATTTGTACATTTTTTTCTTTTGATTTTTTCTTTTTTTCACCCCCTTTTTCAGGCCTTGGAATGTTTGGTTAGACTTGCCTCTGTACGGCGTTCTCTGTTTACTGATGATGCTTCGAGGTCCCAGTTTCTCTTTAATTTGATGGGTGGTACCAAAGAGATTCTTCAAACTGGCCAAGGTTCAATTATTATTGTATGCTTTATTTTATCAATTTGTCATCTGTTGATATATGTAGTTGGCAGAGGCCAATGGGAATACTTTTGTGTATTCATCATTCCATCATTTGCTCTCACTTTTAAGTAAATGTAGCAATTACGCTCTTTTTGCTGGTCCTGCTGTTGTCCTGCCTGCACTAATGGAACATCCTTGGTTTGAAATTGAGCTTACATGTTCTTTCCCTTGTTTAGGCCTTGCTAATCATGACAACTACCATGAATTTTGTCGTTTGCTGGGTCGTTTCAAAGCTAATTATCAGGTAAATTATCTTTATTAGTTGATCAAGAGTTGAAGCTTCTGTTGCTTGACCTATTGTATATAAGACATTAGTAATATCTTTATTATTTTGCATGCTATATGAATAATTTTTTCATAACTGTATGTTTGCTTGACATTTTCTTGTTCGGATCAGTTGTCAGAGCTGGTGAGTGTTGAAATCTATGGTGAGTGGATACGATTAGTTGCTGAATTTACTGCAAAATCACTTCAGTCATGGCAGGTTTGTTTGCTAAATTTGTCTTTTTGTTGTTAATCTTGTAAATTTAGTTGTTTTTTTACTTATATTCATGTTCGCTTTCTCTTTCCCAGTGGGCCAGCAGCAGTGTTTACTACCTTTTAGGTCTCTGGTCAAGGCTGGTAACATCTGTACCTTATTTAAAGGGGGATACACCTAGTCTGTTAGATGAAACTGTCCCAAAGATCACAGAAGATTTTATTAGCTCTAGGTTTAACTCTGTTCAGGTATGAGTTTTATAACCCACAGTATCAATACTGTTACATTTTATATGTTTCTTGACCATAATTGAGTGTATTCAGGCTGGGTTCTCGGATGACCTGGAAGATAATCCACTGGATAATGTGGAACTTCTTCAAGACCAACTTGAAAGCTTCCCCTATCTCTGTAGATTTCAGGTTTACATATCAACTGAATTTCCTAGTTTTGGCTTTCCATTTCCTGATGCTTATCAAACATTGTTTTTTTTTCTTCTTTTCTTTGTTTTTTCTTTTACGCCAAGAAATAATATGATGTCAAAATAAGTTAATGTAAATTTCATCATTTCTGGACTGCAGTATGAAAGAACCAGCCTCTACATCGTAAAAATCATGGAGCCTCTTCTTCAAGCTTATACGGTATGATAGTTTTGTAAAATACCTTTAGTGCTTTGAGCAAGAATTTTTTGCATGCAGTTCTTGTCTTACTGCTTTGCTTAGTAGTCCGCTAATCATACAGCAAGAAACCACTGTACCAGCCATGGCTGTCTGCAGCCCTGTTTAGTTCAAACGCGGGAGTTGAAGAAAAAAAATATAGTTTTGTTTTGCCATTGAAAAAAAAATATACTCATTGGCACTGAGAGAAAATAAATAGGTAAAAACCTTGTTTGTTTGTAGGAAAGGGCAGCAACACAGGCTACAGGAGATGGAAATGAATTGAAAGTAATTGAAGGGCAGATTACATGGCTTATTCATATTATTGCTGCTATCCTAAAGATCAGACAGTCTATTAGTTCTACGTATGTTACAGTTGTTGCTTTCAATGAACTTTTTTATTGTTTATTTACTTTTTATTTCTTATGAAGTTAATACTTTGTTCTTTGTGTCTATTAGTTCTACGTATGTTACAGTTGTTGTTTTCATTGAATTTGCCTTTTATTGTTTATTTACCTTTTTATTTCTTGTGAAGTTGATAGTTTTTTCCTTGATTCTTTTATTACTATTGACAGCACTGAGTCACAAGATGTAATGGATGCAGAGCTTGCTGCACGGGTTTTACAGCTGATCAAGATAACTGACAGCGGTCTACATGCACAGGTAATTGTTGGTTCAGATCTGTTACTTTCACCCCTGTAATTTTACAATCTTTTTTGGAGAACTTTTATACAAACGAGTTGTCTAATATGCGGGTAATACTTTCTTTTTCTTTCCAGAGGTATCATGATATTGGAAAGAAAAGATTAGATCGTGCAATTCTTACCTTCTTTCAGAACTTCAGAAAAGCTTATGTTGGTGACCAAGCTATACATACTTCGAAGGTAATGGGCAAAAACCCGATACAATAAAAACAAATTACCCTATTGTTGTTTTGTTGCATTGAGCGTCATTTTCCCTCTCCCTTTTCTTACCTACAGCAGCTATATACAAGATTGACAGAACTTATTGGTCTCAATGATCATCTAGTTCTTCTCAATGTGATTGTTGGTAAAATTGCTACTAATCTCAAGTATTATACTGAGGTAATTGTCTCATTTAATATTCTAAATTTCTAGTTAGGGTCCTTCCTTTTTTACTTTTATTTTTTATTATTTTGGTCCTCTCTAATAATTTGCATCTGTACTGCTTAATGGTAGTGTGAAGAGGTGATTGAGCATACTCTTAACCTTTTCCTTGAGCTGGCATCTGGGCAAGTGTCATTCATTGTTTCTTACTCATCCTTTTTTTACAATCCATTTATATTTGTAAATGTTTTGACTTGTTGGAATGCTTGCAGTTATATGACTGGGAAGCTGTTGCTTAAGCTGGATAGTATCAAATTCATAATTGGAAATCACTCTGTGGGTCCCCGCTATTGCTGTTTTATTTTTCAATTCTATGCTTTGCAAGTTGCTAAATATTATTTTCATTCCACAGAGGGAAAACTTCCCTTTTCTCGAGGAGTATAGATGCTCTAGAAGCAGAACTACATTTTATTACATTCTTGGCTACTTGATTTTTATGGAGGAAGGTCATGTGAAGTTTAAAGCTTTCATGGAGCCACTTTTACAGGTACGTTTCTTATGAGCGCTATTTGCAGATAGAGCTCTTTTTTCATTCACTAAGCTTGTACTGGTTAAAGACATTTTTTTGGACTTGTAGGTTGTGGTTGGTCTGGAGGCAATACCTGAATCTGCTTTTCGCACTGATGCAGTAAAATACATGTTCATTGGCCTTATGAGAGATCTAAGAGGAATCACCATGGCGACAAACAGGTACATTCTCAACTAAACAATTTGCTGAATTTATCTTCATAATGTTATTGTTGAATATTATTAATTTATTTTTATTATTTTCTTTTCTCAGCCGAAGGACATATGGGCTTCTTTTTGACTGGTTGTACCCGTCTCACATGCCATTGCTCTTGAAAGCCATCTCGATTTGGGCTGATGTACCTCAGGTCATTATAATTTTTTTCCCTTTGTAAATCTTATATTGTGATTTGGTAAGGTGATTTTATTTAACTTCATTGCAATGAAAATTGTCCAGGTCACAACACCTCTGTTGAAGTTCATGGCCGAGTTTGTTCTGAATAAGGCTCAAAGGTTGACATTTGATTGCTCTTCTCCAAATGGTATTCTTTTGTTCAGAGAGGTTAGCAAGGTGGTTGTGGCTTATGGCTCGAGGATTTTAACCCTTCCCAACAGTGCTGATATGTATGACAACAAGTACAAAGGGATCTGGATTTCTCTTACCATTATTACAAGGGGTAATTTGATATCCGGCATGCTAATTTCATCACTTTTTATTGCATATAACAAATTAAAATAGAATAATGTTTTTGCAATGCATGTGTAGCTATGGCTGGTAATTATGTGAATTTCGGCGTCTTTGAGCTTTATGGGGATAGAGCACTTGCAGATGCACTGGATATATCTCTGAAAATGACACTGTCTATTCCTTTGTCAGATGTATTGGCATACAAGAAGGTTAGTTTTGGTTTTTTTTAAATGGATTCGATTCTACAGTCCATGTATTTGTTGTTGAATTTGTTGGCAGGCATAGGATTACTCTTTTATACTTTTCCCCTTTTTTTGTCTTTCAGCTATCAAAAGCATACTATGCATATGTGGAAGTTCTATTCAGCAACCATATATCCTTTATATTGAATCTTGGTTCAAACGCCTTTATGCATATTGCTAGCTCGCTTGAGACAGGCTTAAAGGGTTTAGATACTGGAATAGCATCCCAGGTAGGTGTTGTTTTGAATCTTTTCATCTTCTCAATTTGGAGACTAAAATGCTGATTCTATAAATTGATATTTTGTGTAGTGTGCATCTGCCATAGATAACCTGGCCACATTTTATTTCAACAACATAACTGCTGCAGAAGGACCTCCGTCTCAAGCTGCTCTAAATCTAGCACGGCATGTAGCTGAGTGTCCAAACTTGTTCCCTGAAGTTAGTTTTTTCAATTGTTTGCACTTTAAACAATTAGTTAATTAGCTTTTTAGTATGAATTATTAATAAATAGTTAATTATTTTATTGTTTTATGGATAATTTGATGTGCTTTGTAGATGTTGAAGAGCCTGTTTGAGATAGTTTTATTTGAAGATACAGGAAATCAGTGGAGCCTTAGTAGACCAATGCTTAGTTTGATTTTGATTAGTGAGCAGGTAATGTCCACTCTCTCTCTTGAGAATTGGAGTCTCCATTGTCCTCTTCCCACCCTGGGTGTTCATCTCATTCCTTTCTTTCTTTTGTCTTTTTCATTTTAATAAAAATATGATGTATTTTTTCCATCTCGTTTGATTTTGGTAAATCCTTTGTTTGTCCCACAGATGTATGCTGATCTGCGAGCCCAAATCTTGGCATCACAGGTTTGAGAAAAATCTAATTTCTCTTAAGACCTACCTGACTATTGTCATAATATAATCCTGAATTTTCATTTTCTTGGATGCAAAGATAAATTTATTTTCTCTCTCATTTATTTTATAATTTGAACTTACAGCCTGTGGATCTACAGCAGCACCTCTCAGCATGTTTTGATAAGCTCATGGCTGACGTCACCATGAGTCTAGAATCAAAGAACCGTGACAAATTTACTCAAAACCTCACTGTCTTCAGGCATGATTTTCGTGTCAAGTAGGAAAGTAGATTAACATTGAAAAAAATGGAAGTAAAGGAGCAAATTAGACCTGACAACAGTTCCGGTTTGCAAATACCATTTTGTGCTATCTCCAGTGTTAATTTACATTGCTGACTAAGTGACTAAGGATAGGAGGAAAAAAAGTGATATGATGTGTTTTTCTTTTCCTTGCTGCTTTAATTGATCTAGGAGATAGGTAGTCCCATGCTGTGTGTGTAAACTGTATTGCGATGTTGTGTTGGTTATGCATACTGGGAATGATTTATTGTGGGAAAGCTGAATTGGTGGATCATTTGTTGTATAGCAACTGTAGTAAATTTTTATAACAGATAGATGTGCTGTTTCTCATGGTTTGGCTGGAGGCAAGCAACTCTGACCCCTGTTAATTCTTTTCTTAGATAGTTGAGAAAACAAAGAAAATTTTCTTCGGTGCCACTCAAAATAGAGAGATTGTGTGTATTGGGATGTAAAATTGACATTGTTTCAGTGTTATAATTATTTTATGGCTTTATTTATCAGCTTGTATGCGCTTCTTGATTTCGATCTGAGTTCCTATGTTGCATGAGAAAATATTTTCTGTGCACTTTCTTTGCATTAGGGGGATGCATTTTCATCTGGATCGTTCGATTAAAGATCAACGATCGATTGTCATTGATATGATTAGGAGGGGTTTTGTATTATTAAATAAGAAGCGTTGAAATTAGATAGACTGTCGGAGCTTCCTATGCTCTTATTTTAGTGCATAGTTTTTCATGTTAGTATGGTGTGATGTATTTGGGTTTCCGAGTTAGGTGAGTCCGGGTAAGTTAAGACTTAAGATTTGGGTTCGGTGGTTTGATTTGGTTTTGGGTTGGATGGGATTTATCATAACATGAGATAAATCGACCAGCATATAAGAAGAAAAGACGTGTTTTCTGTTACTTATCTGCTTACATACAAATTAATAAATAAAACAAAAGTAATACAGTACAATTTAAAGAATTTAGCAATGTCCATTAAGATTTAAGGTTCATCACTTCATCTGATTGCATGGTTACATTATAAGAAATGTTTATTAGATCGTTGTAATTTAGATGGTTGCATGGCTACATTGTAAGAAATGTATATTAGATCGTTGTAATTTAGATTACTTAGAAAGTTAGAATCGTTAAGTTATTTTGTAGACGTTTATCCTATCTAATGGAGTTTGTAAACATGTTTCAACATATATAGCTCTTTTTGCTTTACAATTTATTCTTGCGCCCTTATTTTGCACTGATATTTGCACTGGAGAATAAGAGAGATTCTCCAACAATTTTAACAGTTTGTTCCACCTTTTGCTAGGGGTAGGAGTGTTAAGTCCAATTGACCGATGCGACGATCCGATTCGTAAAATTGGGGATTCATAATTTTTTTTATAATTAGTTGTGATTTTGTTTTGTTGATTCAACATTTAATTAATAAGAAGGGTCTAATTGTTTCTATTTTTTTTTATCTTCAAGACCTTAATCATTCATCCAGAAATAAATAAATAAAAGTGAAATTGAGAAGAAGCTAAAACTAACGAGTGATTAATACACAAATCATTAGAGGTATTTGAGTACTGTTCAGAATTATTAGTACCGTTAACTTCCTAATCAATCTTCTTGTTTCTTTAAGATTTTTTTGACTAGTTAAATTAATAAAATAAGAAAAAAACTTGCATACTTACTAACTGAGTATGCGTGTGTACTTTAGTTTAGTTAGTGGTGATTGGTGAAATTAAATTAAAAAAATAGAAAAAGCATAAGAAATATATATTATAAGATATAATATATGTAATTAATGTAATTGAATACACAGTGTGTACTTGATGGAGTGGTGATTGATAGAATTAAATTTAAATAATAGAAAATATAAGAAATGTATATTATAAGATATAATATATGTAATTAATGGAATTGAATACCGAACTATTTTGTTGTTCTTTCCATTTACGATCTTTCCCGCGTTACGTCTCTCTCTCCTTCTTCCTCTCCCAGTCTCCCTCTCCACTCCATAAATCCTCCACCTCTCTATCTAGCGACCTTGAATCTACTCATCTAGTGTTTCTGCACGGCACCTCGCTAGGTCGTTGAGATGCGAGTCAAGCGCGAGGCGTGGCGATAGGAGTTTCTGCTCTTTCCCTGGCGTGTTTCTCTTGTGGCGATAGAACTTTCTGCTGCGATTTTTAATTGATTTCAAGTGCGAAGCCTGTTTCTCCGGCGTTCTTTGAGTATCGGAGGTTATTTTTCACTGAATTTTCCAAGTTCGATGATTTTGCAAGTGTTCTTTCAATTTGAGGATGCTTGACATGGTTATTATAAACTTTACTAGAAATTCTCCTTAAATTAGACACGAAATGAATGAATCTTATAGGAAAAATATATGCACATATCCCCAAAGATTCATCATCAATTTATTGCCACAAAAATAATAGGAGATGATTTAGCTCGTCCAAGTTAGTGCACTGTTGAACATACATGTATACAGTGACGGAGCCAAGGGGGGCAAGGGGGTTTAGGGAGGCACCGGCCCCTTCATAATTTTCCAGAAATGTTCTATTTTAGTAGTAATATCAGAATTGTTCTCTCATTTACCTCAGATGATGCTTAAATTTTATGAGTGTTATTACTTGTTTTGATTTTCAATGAAATTTGTCCCTGCATCATTGTTAGTTCGATCCGCTACTACATGTATAATTTTGATATGTAAAATCTCATATAAATTTATTACTTCACACATAATTCACACTCATAGAGCTCAAATAATTTTTTGACAGGTCGAGACAATATTTTTATGTAATTATAAGAAGTTTCCAATTTGAAAACACCCAGCAGTTCTATTTTATTTCTTGTATATTGTATGAAAGATACATGGTAAAAAGAAGAAAAACCAATTAAAACCTCGCACATTTTGCATCTCAGCATATCAAAAAAATACTGCAATCATCACATTAAAAGAAAAGGAAAAAAGAAAGAAAATAAAGCAAATTGCAATTCAAAGGACGTTTGCTGCAAAACCCGTCCGAACCGAGTGGGCCCCATCGGACCATGTAACAGATCCGTAACTATAACCCTTCTGTGCACCGGAGTCACTGAAGCTGATCTGATATGAAGCCTTCAACCATCTCTTACCAAAAACCAACTTCTCGGGTGAAACCTTAATTGAAATTCCTTCTGGTGCATCAATCGTTACACCATAAGTACTGTTATGTGGGCCCACATTTGTGAGGGTCCGGGTGACAGTCACCGGCTTCTTCCCGCTGAGTCTTGGGATGGATATAGAGGGGTAGTTGATGGTTGAAATGAGATCAGGGGATGGACCTGCAGATGAGCAAGAGAAATTGGTGCCAGAGATTTTGCGTATGATTTGTTCCTTGTATCCGTAGTAGCAAAGAAATTGAAGGTAGTCTTGTGGTGTTGTTTCGTAAACTAGGCCCGGACTGAGGGCTCGTAGCGGGCTTATTTCACCGGCACCCATGTCATGGTAATTTGCATTGGAGCCTAAACTGGTTGTCAGTGGCTTCCCATTGTTGTTGCTTGCCAGAGCTTCAAAATCAATGTTCAGTATTAGATTTTCTAATCAAGGATGAAAGTTGTTAATTTGATGCTAACTAAAGTATGAAAGAGAAAAATAGAAATGAAATTCAGATATAGATAACATGATATAAAAAATTCAATTGGTAATAGTACACCTTTAAATGTTGTTTAGGACTAGAATACCAGTATTAGAGTTCAAAATAGTGTTTTATCTGAATTAGTTAATTTGTCTAAAGAAATGTACCAGTAGTTATGAGTGCAGATCTGATCATAGAAGGGGACCATCCCCTGTGTGCTGATTTGACGAATGCAGCGGATCCTGCAACATGAGGGCAAGCCATGGAGGTGCCCGACTTGATTGCAAAATTTGATGGTTTCTTTCCAGATGGAACAGTTCCTATGTCTGTTGAAGGTATCGATGCCGCAATAATGCTAACACCAGGTGCCATAATATCAGGCTGTTGCCAAATCGAAACCTCGTCAGAAATTATAGATGAAATTTTTTTCATGATGAAATCATGCACAAATTAGACCAAAAATGGAAAAATTTAAATATAGACCTTGAGAATTCCTTCAGTGAGGCCTCCAGGGCCTCGTGCTGAGAAATATGCAACTTCTGGTGCTGGTTTGAACTCCTTGACATCAGAAGTAGGTAAAATCACAGCCGTGGGGCTCCTGTACATTTTAGAAAGATGTAAGGTAAAATTTTCTGAACTTGTTATACTTATTAAATAAAAAACTCGGCTTAATCAAGTAATTGTATGTTTAACTTACTTGGTTGAGTTGAGGTACGCAAGTATCTGAGAACCAGCATCATTACCTACTTGTGAGAAGGGAAAGCTGCTAGAATCAAATGGTATCCCTTTCTCAGATTCATCAATGAGGATTAGACCTTTCGCACGGGCTCCTTGTGCCACCAAATTCTTTACTTTTCTACTTACTGTTGAATCTGTACTTACACACACTACTATTTTGCCTTCAGTCTTGTCTGCATCGAGTGAGCCAGGATAACAGTTACTGAAATACATGACAAATTTTAAGTGAGGAATAGATTGACCATTTTATGCATTTCCCCTGAAATGCAGAACTATAGATGTCAAATAAGAAGAATTCTTTTTTTCAGTTACCTTGCTTCTGATACAGGCGTGTATTGTGATGCTACCTCTGAACCCAAGACTAGAGGATATTGAACAGAACTAGTTAGGTTGGAGAAATTAATGGCACATCCCTGCATTTATTAACAAAAAGAAAATCTCAAGCCATGTGAAAAGAAGTACCATGAACTCTTTAATTTACATCCGTTTTAGTACAATCCCTAATATTAATTTCTCCTGGGTCCATTTGTCCTAAAGTTGCAAGTTAAGACGGTCAGTATTGAGCAAAAAAGCTACCAAGAAAAATATGATGTCAGTAAGGAAAGAAAAGGTACATTAACTAACTGTAAGGTTTAATGCTTTAGTGGTGGTCATAATCATTTCACCTTAGAAAAGCTAACACATTATTGTACCTTCAAAACAATCCCATTGCCAAGTTGAATGTTAGATTGGAAGCTCCGATCAATACTTGAAGCCGCTACTGTAACAATCCAAGGTGCTGTGTTAACCACAGTAAATGGTTCGGGCCCATCATTTCCACCAGAGCAAATGACCAAAACGCCCCTCTGGTTAGCATGAAAAGCACCAACAGAAATCGGATCACTCAGAAAATCAGACTGGAAAACTGAGCTCATTCCAATGGAGATTGAGATCACATCCACCCCATCATTTACTGCATCATCAATTGCCTTCAAAACAGCCGAGCTGGCACATCCACCGAGAGAGCATGCTTTGTAAGTTGCTATACGACTTGATGGTGAGCCTCCCTTGGCCGTACCTATTATTGGCCAATGTAGTGCTATTATTTCTCCGCAACATGGATATTAAATAGTTGTCAATGTTTTTCACATTTCAGGTAATTTGTCACTTGTCAGTGCCTACTTGAGGAATAGTAAGATAATAGCTGGGTAGCATAACAGTTGGATACTCGAGCAACTGGTATGCACTAATTATATGTAATGTATCAGATCTGTATTGTAATTATCAGTGTATAACTTGATCAAATGGAAATAAAAACAAGTATCATTCCAGGTACACTAAGAAAGGTATTTCGAAGTTGTACCTTGTGCTAGACCATAGTAGTTTGCATCAGTTACAGCTGTACCAGCCGCTGTGGATGCAGTATGGGTACCATGACCGACCGAGTCCCTTGGTGATCCCAGAGCTTGGGGCTGTGAATTATTTGAGGGAGATGTGACCTTGATTGATTCTGCTAGGTTTGAGTAGAATCTTGCTCCAATTAGCTTCCTGTCAGTTTTGATTTACATAATCTGTCAATCTCCAATTTAATCAGACAAGTTTCTTTTAAACTACACCCAAATTGTTTGCCTGTGATATAGATAGGTCCTTGTGGAATTAAACGCGGTTGGGAGCTTTCACATGTGGTAAGTTTAAATTTTTACAATTGAACATTAGCAAAGAAGGGAATTTAAACTAAAAATATGACCTGTTGCAGTCTGTCTTTTTAAAATCAGATGCTTCCATGCATGCTCCTTTCCACCTCGTAGGAACCTCTGTCATTCCTATGTCACTAAAGCTAGGTGATTCTGGCCAAATTCCTGAAATATCAGGATTTGTCACTTGTCAGATTTCTGTCAATATGCATATGATATATACATTAAATTTTCACATACCAACTGATGCATTCTGGTATGATATTGCTTGAAATTTGAATAGTGAAGATTGTTAAAGAGAAGTCAGAAAAAAAGACGCAAGGATTGCCTGTATCTATGATGCCAATGATGACATCATTAGAAGCTCTCTTGGTTAGCCTGTCCGACCGAAGACCAGACTCTGAATTCAAGAAATCCCATGATCGAGTTGTGTGAAGCTCAAGAACTCGGTCAGGAAAGACTGATATGACCTCCTCATGCGCTGACATTCAATAAAAATAAAATAATAATACATATTCACATGGAGGAATGAATGAATGAACGAATAAGTTAAGCACCATCATGACGGGACACACTTTAGATATGGTACATGCATGTACCTTTACCATTCTGAAGTGAGCAACTGTAGTACTATTTTATTCAGTAGTTGTCATTTATGGTGTTGAATTGCTTATCAAGGCTATTTCCACTTGCTTGTGAGTTTCTTGGTATAATTGAGACTGTACCAGGGTGGTATTTTCTTTTTTAAATCTATCTTATTGGATCCTTGTGCCAATGCAATGCACAATAATGTTACTAATGTGTATTAAACATAAATCTATAGGCTAACAGACCAGATAATAAATCAGCTTCTTTCTTTGTAAGCAAGGCAGAGAAACCCACAAAGGCATGATGATAGCTTTGGGTAAGAGACGCCCTTTCTTGCTCTTCACTGTTTAACACCAAAGACACATTACATCAAATTTAAATCTCACATTAGCATTTGTTACATTCAAAAGTTAAAGAACATTGAAAATTTTCTAAGAAACGAAATAATGCCTTGGAATAATGGATGAAAGTATTTGCAAATGGGATGCTTGTAAAACTTCTGGAGTTCTATCCTCAGATGCAGCCCCCAAGTAGACCACATATGACTGAAATGATTATTGAAATTTTGAATAATGTATGGTGTAAGTTTAAAATTAACCTAAGAAATGACACACAAACTTATTATACCTCGATTTTGGTATCTGGAGTAGCAACACATATATTGATCAAGGCTAGTAGGAAAGTAACAAAATTTAAGAGTTTGGCCATGGTTGGAAGTGGAAGCCAAGAGAGTATCACTATTAGAGCTAATAAAGAGTGATTTAATAACAAGGGTAACAGGCCCCATTTTGTAGAAACTTCTTAGGAATACATCTCCTTTACCTTTGTGTCTAGAGAATCTGATTCTTCTTCTTTTTAGATCAATCGAGCTTTGAATATTTAATGGTTCTCTGATTCTTCATCTGCCCCTTCTTTCTTTTTAAAATATTTTTGGAAGCTGACAATACTCTAATCGTAGATAAAATAAGGATGTGATCTTCTTTTATGTTATATATACAGAGGTTGTTAGCTTGTTACATCAACCTCATATCCTAAAATTAATATACAGCACATTATAATTTGTCTCAACTGGCCGTATGCAAAATAATCATGTGCCATTATATGCAACTCATTTGTGGCAAGTGATAACCACTATTAAACTGTACAAATTGAAAACTGACGACTGGTTCAATTAGCAATTTATTTCAGATATCTTTCTTCTGTCTAGTTTAGTTGGTACAAGGTGGTCACTTGTCAGAGCTTGCTTGATATGGGGGATTCGAACAAGATGTTGTTTTCCTATCATTTTTTTTTATTGAAAGACATAAAAATAAGTAACGAGTCGTACAAATTAAATCACCGTTCATTCATTAGAACAAAAAATATAACGTACATTTTTTACTAAATGGCATGCACTATACAAAAAACATTCACTTATTAAGATATAGTAAATTACATTAGTGGGTTTTATTGTCATATTTATATGTATCTTGTGTATCATTGGCATCACTAAATATTACAGCAATTATTCTTGTTATTGCAATCAGTAGTGTTATAATGTTATTGTTCTTGTGACTTTTTACTATATTTGTTATGGGAGGTTTGTGGATGGAGTAAAAAAAAATTTACTAAAAACCAAATATTTTTCCAGTATCTCAAGGGGAATATAGTGCATTCTCAGTCATGTGCTTCCATCATATAACATAACCTATTTTATCCATTTGCTTGTTTGTTTATGGATAATGCTTTGTTTTATCCTAATAAGCACGACACAGATAGTTGATTAGGCAAAAATCATTAATAATTCATTAAGCAAATTTGGAATTGCCTAAGAGCCAACAGAATCCTTGAAAAGATAAATTCATTAAGTTACAATTAATTAAGATTTTGGGCTCTCTGACAAACATTAATGTGTGCCAATTTTTGTTATATAAGAACTTATGTTAATTAGTTCCAACATTTGCTTTTTTCTTTAACTGTTTATGTAGAAATTGACATGTTTTCTTCATAGAAAAACGAAATTCAACAATATCAAATATACACCGACTTACAATCACACAAGCATGAAACTTGAAACTCAAGTAGTTCTATTCACAAAAAGAAAACCCTTCTTAGGCCAGCTCATCTCTCTGTCTCTCTTTATTATTATATTTAGTTTTATACAAGTCCTGCTTAGCTTTTGTTAGATACACAACACTTTTTCTCATCTAGTGATCTTTAATATATGTCTAAATTATGGGATCAATGCAGCAAGGTACTATGGTCAGATCCAAGACATTAATCCAAGTGATAAAAGCTTCAGGACTCAAAAGGAGTGAGCTACACTCAGCAATGTTTCACGTGAGCAAAGAAGAGAGGTTGCCTAATGCTTCTACCAACCTTTATTCCATCACATCACATGGCATGAGAATATGAGATGACTGATGAGCTTGCCAACCTGTCTGGGTCACACCAGTACACTATTTAATAGTCCATCTCTGTTCTCTTCTAAACCATGTGAGTTTAATCGTTTGATATTACAAATTGAATGTCTCTAAGAGTCAGCCCATTTCTGAGAGGCTTAGTGGATTAGGTTATGGGCCTAGCCCATTTCTGAGTGTTTAATTTCACGGAAGTTGTAGTGCATTTGAGTCCAATTTATACTTGTGTTAGGCCTATTTGTAGTTGTAGTACATTTGAGCCCGTTTCTACTGTGTTAACCCATTTACACAAATTGCAGTGTACCAGGCCCAAATATCAGAATAGTAACATTTATGTTCCTCTGACAAGCATATCGTAGATCCCAAGATAAAATATCCTTGGGCTTCTTAAATTGCCGTGTCATAATTTTGCCAAAATAAAAAGGACAATTTCCATTAATTTACATAAAATTTACAGATAAAGTATGCAATTCAAGTGCTCTCAGTTCACATCAAACTTTAAATCCGTTTTCTGAGGGAGAAAATAAAATAAGTGTGTTCCACCTGTCGTTTACTTTTCTTTTTCCCCTGAGATTTTTGTGAATGAATGAAAGTTGTTATCTTGGACTCTTCAACTTACATAAATACTAGGCATGAGATCATGCTCTACGCGAGGCGTAATGGAGACATGGATGGCCTATCAGAACTTGTACAAGTAATAAGAGGATTTATGAATGCAGCAGTTGGTTTCGAAATCATGTAATGGTCGAATGCAGGAATTTAGCAGGATGTGCAAGCATGTGTGATTTTATTATTGTTGTTGAGAAAAGAAGAATTCTTTTAATGCGAAGATTCTTGCTTGTGTATTCGATGATTCTATGTTCGAGATTATTGTTGCGGATTTTTTCTCCATAGAAGACAGAAAAAGTATTGATTGAATTATCAGCATGAAATCAAAAAGACTTACTTTTTTGGACAGAAAAAATGAAGGAACTGCGTAATATCTGTGAATGTGTCAGGTAGTATCAAGAACTGGCATGAGCATAATAACATGATGGAATCTATGGAAGCAGGAAATCCGATGAATCTTTGCAACAGTAAAATTTAGTTTAGTATCGAGCAGAAAATCAACGGTGATACAATTTTTTTCTGACGACTATTTTGTGCAGCTAGGATGGTAATTGGCGCTGCGGCGGACCATGCAAGCGCATGATGGCATCATTCAAAGCGCAGGCAAAGGCCTTGCATCAATTTGGAGCAGCTACGATGTGGCAGGACAGCAAAAAGAGACAGCACAGTTGATATCCAGAAACAAAAGCGAGAATCATGCACAATATGCTGTTTTATGCATGTTGTGTGTTTCTAGTTTTGTATTCCCAGCAGCAAAATTGCATTCCAGCATTGAATCCTCTTTGGCAGCGCGAATGATAAGCAATATTTGCAGTGGACATGATATTTCAGATAAGAGCATCTTGTTGCATATATTACAAAGGGAAGATCCTGGCAAAAAGAAAATGCAAAGACAGTCAAAGTAAAATTCGTTGTGGCTGATACCAGGACCGAGCATCAGACCAAACATTTTTATTCAACAGACTGGTGTCGCCTCACCTAGCGAGAAGAGGAGCTCTCTGCAGCAGTGTGGTATGATTCCCTGCAAAATATCAACGATAGTAAGAAAGAGAAGGCTGCACAAAAGGCAAAAGAATTTTTTTCGGCATACACACTTAGCATGGCAAATAGAGGCCTGCAAGCTGGTGCCATGAACAGCATCGTTGGCAGCAATATCTGCCTATGGATGATACTTTTTTTTTCAATTAACAGCAATCCTAGGGCACATATGAAAAAATTGAGGTTTTAAATAATTGGCAGGGAAGAAAGGGGAACTAAGTAGAACACATAATTGCAGAATCTACTTGATTAATGAAGTAATAATGGGCGCCAGAATAGTGACCTATTGCCAAAAAGTTCTCTTTGAATACGATATTCTTCGTGTTGTCAGCATGCTGGTTGCTTTGGTTGTAAGCCACTTCATCATGGCTGTTTTGCTGGCCTGGATTCAGTGACGGATCCAGATGTTCAGTTAATCTCGGACACAACTAAATTTGGATACTGAACTTGAGATAAAGTACAGCCACAAATATACTAAAATTCACTAAAATATTATTAAAATTACATTTTTCACTACACAAATAACAAGCTTGCCCTAAGGTGGATCCGGCAATAGGACTGGTTGATCTGTGAACTGTAACGAATGCTCGATCATTGCCCTTGCATATGTACTTGAATAGATAATTGATAACCAATGCGGAGTGACATCTCTCTACATTTATGTAAGATTGGTATTTTAGCAGGAAATTCAAGTTATACGGTACGAATGGTTCACATAACTTCGAGACGCGCATACAAATTTCGAAATTATGTGAACCATTCCATTGCTATTTCACCACACGAAGTATTCTGCAGGATGTGAAATTGTTCCGCCTCTGGTAAAGGATAAAGCCATCATTGCTAACAACTGTGGAGTCACAGTAATCTTTGGGGTATGGAGCATCTGTTGGCTTCCATGCGTGCATTCGGGACCGACTGGCCGGCCACATGACCCATGCAACATGAACTGAGAAACAACTTGATGTCCATCTGGGTCCACATTCGGGTCAGGAAGCTCAGTAGAAATAAAAGAATCTTTGTCAGCTGGGGTTGTAAGGCGGTACTGATCGGAAAGCCACACAATGATGTGAACATGTGGCAGACCACTTTTTTGGAATTCAACGATGTAAATCACTGCAAAAAACCAAGAAGTAAAGGAAGATCATAAAAATGAGCAGGTAATGTTACAAATGAAAAAATAAAGAGCTAAGCAGTGGTACTTAGGCACCGCCAAAGGCTGCCCCATTGAATAGATGGCACCTTTGTCAGAATTGGCGAACCATCACAGACAACACCTAAAAGCTAAAATGTGCCATGTAACAGCAAAGGCAAAGTGGGTGCACAGCACACACAACCAATTGGGCTTATTCGAGTGCCAGAAATTAATTTGCCCATGTGGCGACAGAAGAGCAACTCTGGCTGACATTGTTATCTGAGCAATGCAAAAGAGAGAATGAAATAAGAAAGTTTACTAAAACATAATCAAAAGCACCAGTGGTCTAGTGGTAGAATAGTACCCTGCCACGGTACAGACCCGGGTTCGATTCCCGGCTGGTGCACATTTTTTATAGCTTCTATTATTTTCCCCCTTTTGAATAACGAATAGTCCAATGTCGCTCAAGAGAGGATATGTACAATGTACTCCTATATGTTACAATAGTTTTCCTCCCATTTAAAAAATAAATTAATTGGCATTTTACTCCTAAGGGAGCGTTTGGTTGGTACTTTATAGAGGGAATTTCCTGTCATTGTAATTTCATGAAATGTGATTATCGTGTTTGGCAATCTGTACCAGAGAATGGAGAAAGTCATAAGTTATTTCTTGCTATTCCGATTCCCTGATTTACGGATATTGTGATAGCAAAAAAAAATGCGGAATTTTTTCATTCCCGCTGCGCGGATATGACGAAGCGAATCCTCGGTTGCTTTTCTTTTCCGATAATTTTCACGAGAGAAAACTGTCTCCGACTCACTTCTCCGATTATCTTCTCTCCGCACTACTCTTCTTCTTTTCTCTTGCAATTTATTCGATTTCCTCGTTACTTTTACCAATTTCTTGAAAGAAGGAGTTAAGTCCTACGAATTGGTGGTTCACTTTTGCTACCTTCCCTTGTGACCGAGTAAAGGCAATATACCAAAGGAGGGCCAAGAAGCATGTAACAAAATCCCATCTCTAGGTGTCTCGCCATCTCTATAGTAGGTGTCTCGCCATTAGTCTCTGCAGGTTTATTTTCTTTTCCCCTTTTCTTGTTCGTTCTTTTTATGAAACGATTTGAAACAGAGAGATAATTGAAAAGCTATTCTGTATTCATTGATTTCTCTTTGTATCTGTACAAGGTATTCTTATATAGGAGAAGAGAAAAGAAAATATCTCGATTACAAGTTTCTAGAAGAATTAACAGAAAAATATTCCTCTGAGGTGTCCAGAATTGGTTACACCAGAATTTGTCTTCATTTGGTAACAAGCTCTGTATTTGGTGCAAAACTGGAGGTCGTCTCCAGTTGTATCGTAACACCCTCCCCGCAAGTTGATGGTACTGATGTAACAGTCAACTTGGTACGAAGAAGTTGAAAACGAGGAATCCCGAGAGCTTTGGTGAGAATATCAGCAATCTGTTCTTTGGATGGTATGAAGAACAGGTTGAGTTTCTTGGCAATGACTTGATCTCGAATGAAATGGAAGTCAATTTCAATATGTTTGGTTCTAGCATGAAACATAGGTGTTGAAGCAAGATAGGTGGCACCCACATTGTCACACCAGAGGGTAGGTGGTTGGTCAAGATTAACATGTAATTCAGCAAGGAGAAATTGAACCCAAATCAATTCAGCACTGGTGAGGGCTGAGTTTGGCTTTGGCAAAGGAAGTTGGTTCGAGTTCAGTGTCAGATGTGGATAAGAAGGCCACATGATCTGGAAACTGACGAGGTTTTCGAGTATTATCCCTTGTTCTGGTAATCATGGGGTGTTGTAAGGTGGTGTTGTGTGGTGGATTGTGAATTGAGGGTTTTGAGACAGAGAGGAGGATGACTGAGGTGTATCAGGGATGGGTGGTGAAGGGATGAGATGTGAAATGGAAGTAATTGGAGTTGTGGTTGGGTTAATAGGTGATGTTGATATGGTATCAGGGGGTGACTCAAATGGAGAAGTTGGCAGTACTGGTAAGGGAAGCCAAGTAGAGGAGTGTGAAGCTGAACTGGTTGAACAAGTTTGGCTGGATGGTGAGGTTTGTCGAAAAGGAAAGTTGCTTTCATCAAAGGTTACATGACGTGATACAAAGGTTCTGTTGGTCTCAATATGATAACACTTGTACCCTTTTTGATTAATAGGATACCCAATGAATACACATGGTACAGATCGAGTTTGTAGCTTGTGATCATTGTAAGGCCTGATTAGTGGAAAGCATAAGCAACCCAAGGTTCTCAACATAGTATAATCTGGTTTGTGTTTGTAGAGGAGAGAATATGGTGAGTCAGAACTGGAAGAGTTAGGTAGTCGATTTACGAGATATGTGATACTGGAGAAAATGTCTGCCCAAAAGAGTAATGGAAGAGAAGCATGAGTTATAATGGCAAGTGAAAGCTCAACGACATGGCGGTGCTTACGTTCAACAAGCCCGTTCTGCTCGGGTGTGTATGGGCATGTTATTTGGTGATGTATTTGAGGAAATTGACGAGTAATTGGTTTAAATTATGTTCCTCCGTCAGTGCGTAAAGTTTTGATTGTTGTGTTTAATGTATTTTCAACTTGGAGTTTGAATAGGGAGAATACATTGAGAACTTCATCTTTGGAATGTAAAAAGTAAATCCAAGTATATCTGGTGAAATCATCCACAAACAACACATAATAGCGAAAACCTTCTTTGGATAAAACAGGAGCAGGGCCCCATACATCTGAGTGGATTAACTCAAGAGGAGAAGAAGAGTAATGTAAAGAAGAAGAAAACGGTAATTTGTGACATTTTGACATGCTACAAGAATGACATAAAGAAATTTTGGTAGAAGAACACAGCAATTTATTGGACTGCAGGACTTGTAGAGTGACTTTTGGTGATGGGTGCCCAAGTCTTGAGTGCCAGAGGTCAGCAGAGGCTAGGAAGGCTTGAGGGAAGTTCTGAGCAGTGAGGAGAAGAGAGTAAAGACCATTAATTAGCTTGGCTTGAAGAAGAGGAGTCAAGCTGTCCCGATCCTTGATAAGACAAGAGTCAGAAGTAAATTCAATGAGAAGTGAATTGTCAAGCAATAATTTGGATAAACTGAGCAGATTTTTGGTAAACTGAGGAACGTGAAGCACATCTTGAACATGAATTGTAAAGTTAAATATGGTGAAAGAGAAGGAACCGATGTTTTGTATCATCATACCCAAGCCATTGCCAATGTGAAGGTTACTGATCCCTTCATATGGTAGAAATGATGAGAGATTGTTTAGATCATTGGTTACATGGTGAGATGCACCAGAGTCAACGATCCATTCAGCCAGAGGGGGAGTCTTATAAGAAGAAGTGGTTTGTGGTTGAGCAACAAAGGCTTGAGGTGTTGTGGACTGCAGGAGTGGGTCAAAGTATCGTGCATCACATCTTTTGTAACAGACACGTGCGGTGTGGCCTCTTTTGTAACAAATCTGACAGACATCAGAGTTTGAGGGTTGGTTAAATGCAGTCGGGGATTCAGGTGTGGGAAGAAGATGGCCTCGATTCTGAGACTGTCTAGGTGAGTAGGAAATTGGCCTTGTGTGTTGAGAAGGAAGACGAGATCTGAAGAAGTTGGTGTTGTTTGCTGGTCTAGGTGAATTTGTTGAATGGTTTGGGATGAAGTTTTTGTATGAATTGAACTTGTGAGGACGTGGATTTGAGTAGAATGCAGAAGGGTTGTAGTTTGAGGAAGATGAGTTGCTGTTTGTTTGAGAATAGGGGAGGGATTCGTGGGTTAGAAGCATGGCTTGAAGCTCAGGAAGTGTGAGTGGTTCAGATCTGGTGTTGGCGGCTACAACAAAAGAGTTAAATTCAGGGCCAAGTCCTCCCAGTATTTGAAGGACTAAGTCATCATCAGTTATGGGAGAACCGATGAAAGAGAGTTCATCAGCTATTGAGCGCATCTTTTGAATAAAGTTTGCACATGACGATCCCCCTTTGGTTGTGGTTTGAAGTTGGCGACGCAGTTCAGCCAATCGAGCTCAAGAAGTGGCAGAGAAGGTGGATTTGAGAGAGTCCCATAGTTCGCGTGATGTGGTACAATTAATCACCTGAGCTTGTAGAGGTTCTGTAAGAGAGGAACGCAACCAACCAAGTATCAATTGGTCTTGTTGGTGCCAGGGTATGTAATTGGGATTAATTTGAGGAAGGCCAGCAGCATCGATTATGGTGGGAGGGGGAGATTGAGTTGTGATGTATTTGTAGAGCTGGTAGCCACGAAGGAGAGGTTCTATTTGGGATTTCCAGGTGAGATAGTTTCCCCTATTTAATTTTGTTGCAATTGGAAGATTTAGGAGTACAGGAGAGATTTGAGAAGGAGAATGGATGATCGATTGAGTCTCAGGTGGGAGAAGAGAAGGAGAGATTTGGGGAGAAGGAGTATCGGCCATGGTGATGGCTCTGATACCATGAAACGATTTGAAACAGAGAGATAATTGAAAAGCTATTCTGTATTCATTGATTTCTCTTTGTATCTGTACAAGGTATTCTTATATAGGAGAAGAGAAAAGAAAATATCTCGATTACAAGTTTCTAGAAGAATTAACAGAAAAATATTCCTCTGAGGTGTCCAGAATTGGTTACACCAGAATTTGTCTTCATTTGGTAACAAGCTCTGTATTTGGTGCAGAACTGGAGGTCGTCTCCAGTTGTATCGTAACATTTTATGTTTAAGTCCATGGAGGCTTGTGTTTAATTGAAAAGTTTCATTTGTGTGCTTTGGTTTCTCCGCTTCGTTCTCTCTTTCTCTCTCCATTTTTTTTCGTAAATGCAAAATATTATCAATTGGGCTTTATGTATTTATTGCTGAAAAAGTCTACTGATGTCTGGTGGATCAATGAACTCATGAATTAATTGTCCTTTCTATTATGTTGTAGACTTGTGTAGTGTATATCAGAATCTGATCGAGTTCATGTTAATAGGCATAATAGCAGAAAATTCTGTGAGACAATACAAAGGACTTCAGTTGTTTCTTCTTACATTAACTTGTTCGATTGTTTCACTTTAATTGAGTTTTTAATAAGGAAAGCTTATTAGTTATTTTTATTTATCTTTTCCAATGGGTATCACTCTCTCAGTATGAGGTACTGATTTACTAATTAGCAGCTCCAATTCAAAAACAAACAAAAAAACAAAGCCCGTGCTTGATAATATGTTTAGAGAATATCCCTATATATTAAGGAATATTTGATTCTGTGCTAAACAGCTTAGTCACAAGCCAAAAGTGTGACACAAAAGAAAAGACAAAAGTTAAATGATACCAACACTATATACCCAAAAGGATATAGGATTAGATACAAGCCAACGTCCCAACCCCATTGTACATAAAATTCCAGTATCCCTATTCCCGACCACAATACCATATATCAGTTCTTAATTTCCTAGCGCCAGTGGCAGTGGCTGAGGCTCCACATTTCTGAGGCCATTCGCTCGTGCGACTTCACCCGGATAAAAGAAACGGGCCGACTGAACCGGGTTTGGTTTATTGGGCCAGTAAATAACCGGCTAGGCTCATAGATTTAACTTCTAGTTACTTTGAGATAAGGAAGCATATGTTGAGAGAAGTACATGCTTTCACACTTCATAATCGAATTCAGAGCGCATGAATTTATCTTTTCAATTTGTATTATCTGGTCTGAAACTGAAAGGAACACACTATTAGTTTGTTTGCATTATAGAAAGTTCTTTAGATAATGGTTCAGACGGATTTTTTTTTTTTTTTGAAGCGAAAAGTTTATCAATTTCATTGATTACAAAAATAAAAGATATTTACAAAAATAAAAGAAAGAAAATGAAAATATAATGTCACCTATATACAACGAAAATCCTTGTTCCAAATGACAATATTTATACGGACTCCAGCAGAGGTAACATGTGGAATGAATTGTAAATACATAATTATATAACTATAGATCGCCATTTTTTCTTGTATATTGAGAAATGCCTCTATTCCTGACATTTGACAACTATTTATACAATACATAATGTTCAACTCGTGTCGTTGTGTTCTCCGTGGTTATGGCTGTCAAACGTCCAAAACGGCAGCGGAACAAGGTTGTTTCGTTTTCGTTCCGTTTCGTTGACGGAACAAAATAATTCTTCTGTTTCCGTTCCGTTTCGCACGGAACAGCGATTTCCGCGAAAATTGCACTGAAATGAAACGAATTTCACTTCCGTTTATGTTCCACTGAGTTAAACGAAACAAAAATCTCTTCCATTTCCGTTCCGTTTTGGACGGAACGAAACGGAACGTCCGAAACAAAAGGATATTGACAGCCCTATCCGTGGTGTTCTACATACGGGCCGGGTCGGGTACCCGTGGATCCAACCCGTCCGGATCCACGGATCCGAACCCAAAACTCCCAACTCGACGGGTGGATCGGGTCTAGGCGGGCACGGTTCGGAGCGGATCCGTCGGTTTTTTCGAATTTTAAAAAAAAATTCTGCACATTATTTTAATATATATATATTCGAATTTTCTGAATTTTTTTGAATTTTTTTTAATTATTTTGAATTTCTGCACGGTTCCACGGGTCGGATCCTGGGCGGGTCGGGCACAGATTCGAACGAGTCTGGGGATTTTTGGTCTACCCGACCCGCCATAGATCCTTGGATCCGCCAACCACGGGTCGGGTCGGATCCACGGGTGGGTATACCCCGCGGGTTTTAGCAATACTCTACTTCTCCGCATGGAACAAGAAGAAAATTATCTTCAGATAAAGAGGACATCTATAATATATGGAAAATGTTTCGCCGATCCCAATTTCGATCCCGTCATCGATATCCATTAGACACGTCAGTTGAGTTCCGACGAAAATTTATTTTACTTATAATGCATGTTGTTTTCGTTATTATGCATGTTGTTTTTATTATTGTGCATCTAATAACATGCATAACAGTCAAATACTTATGATTTATATGCTAAGTTCATTATGTTTTTTTGTTCTATTTATGATTTATTATGTTTTCGTTATTATGCATGATGTTTTTGTTATTATGCATGTTATTTGTATTATTGTACATGTTAATTACTTGCATAATAACAAAAAATAACATGCACAACAACAAAAACAACATGCATAATAACTAGAACATTTTTTCAAAATAAATGCAACTGGATTCGTCCAGTCCGCATCGATGAGCGTAGCGACATTGGTTTTCAGTGGAGCGTCCGATCAATTATATGCATAATAAAAAAAAACATGCATAATACAAAAAACAGCATGCATCATAACAAAAACAACATGCAAACTGAACTCAACTGGACCTGTCATACTGGCATCGATGGAGGTATCAATGAAGGTATCGATATATTAGCTCCCATAATATATTGATATCTTCAGGAAAAAACAAAAACAAAAACAACTGCAGAAGGATATTTCAAGATAAAAACAGTGACAAAAATAAATAAAACCTTCATTTCCATAAATTATGAAATTTACAAAAAAAAAAAACACCTCCATAAGGAAAAAAAATCACTAATCTTGATTTATAAGTATAAAAAGTGTTAACCCACATCAAATGCTGCGATGCACAATATACAATCATGAAGTTTCACATTATACTTCTCCATCTCAAGCTAGTCTGGTATCAGTAAAGCAAGTACCTGGATGGTGCCACCATTTACCAGTTTGGAATTTCTGCTTGTTTTCTCCATTAATGCAGCACAACCAAGATATTTACACAACTAATACACTAGAAACAAAATTGAAACCACATTCACATTCATGTACTGAAAAAGAATGAAGTAAATCACAGTACTGCACAGCACAATTCATAATCGCTTCTGTTCTTTCAATGTAGCAAAGCGAAAAAGTAAATCAAAGGATCAATTCAGAATTACATTGCCGAGAAAGGGAAAAGCAAAGCAGAAATCTCAGACTCTGGTCTAGAAAATAGAATATTTCAAAAACCAGACTTCTAGTACTGTCTCCTCTTTCCCTTTCGCTTCTTGTTTTTCTTCTTCCCCTTCTTCTTCTTCTTCATCAGTTTAATCACCTTCTTCCCCTTCCTCGTCTGCCGCCACTTCCTCACCATCCGCTCCTTAAATTTCCTCAGCTTGCGGTTCATTCTAAGTTTCATTCTCACTTCGTACATCCTCTGCTGGTTTGACGGCTCCGGGTGGTTCTTGGGTTCTTCTTTCTCTTCAGGTGGGGGGAGAGCGGACCCCTCCCCGGGAGCTTCTGAAGAGGCTCTGACAAGGATATGAATCTTCTTTTGTAATGGAAGTGGCGAGCTGCTGAGGCTCTTCCATGATAGCCTTATGGCTAGAGAAATAGGATGATTATGTAAATTAAGAGATATTAGGTAAATTATGTACTTGGGTAATTGTCAAGTGGCCTTTCATGTATGCGCAGCATAATGTTTGAATTCAATAAAAATAATATAGTAAGCAAATGACCAATTCTCCATTAATTTGAAGTAACGGTGGTATATTTAAGTTCATATTTGATGGAAATATAAAATTTCTAAAAAAAACTGGGACACTGTGCAGTACTGCTCATGTAGACATGTCCGTGTCTCCGATTCTAAGTACTCTGCACATACCTTGTGACTATATGTGGTGTATAACTTAAGGAAGAATCTAAGAAAGGTACAGGTGGCGATACTAAGGCATCTATGAAGGTATCATGAAATTTCAAGCTCTTAGAAAGAAATAAACCAGAGCTCTTGGACTAGATATGCCTTCTGCAAAAACAAAGCATGATCTAGGACTAAATAATAAAGCAGAGAAAAAGGGTGATCAACAGAAAAAATGGCATACTTGCACAAATCTTAAAAAGGATTTGCGAGCAGGATGAAAGCTCCAAGACCGGGAAAAGGGTACTTCTGAAGTGAAAAAGATCTTTCTTTAAATAAGCAACAGGCAATTGATTGTGTGAATTGTGTCTAGAAATAAGAGAGAAGTTGTTCACCGAGAAATTAGGTGCAATGTGCATCATTTCTTTTCTTTTTTCTTTTTTTTGCTGCAGGTAAGCAACTTCTAATTTTCTGGAAATTTATACCAAATCTACACTACACACCTACACCTCATGACTCTTGTACTTAACTTCAGTTAATTTTGAGGGTTAACATTTGACATTGTGATGGTACAAACCCAGTTTTGGATATTGAATCGGAGTGAAGAAATAAGACTCTTTAAACAACTAAGGCTTCAGTAGAACTAATCCTCCAATTAAAACAGAAGCAAACATTTGGGATAATAAGTAAAAGTTCTTCTATCCATAATTAAATCTGATATCTCAATTATATCCTCCTATCATATAATCCAAATATAATAGCACACAACATGCTCGTCAAAATGCCTGAATGAACTTAAACTATAAATTCACACCAATTACACAACAACTGAAACCTAAGCTAAACCCAGAGCCACAATAATCTTCTCGGAGTTCCCAAGCAATCAAATATCACTAGCAGAAGCTGCTCTATAAACCAATGCATCTGAAAAAGTGAAGTGAGAAAAGACATACATACCGAGGTTGGAGGAGGCAATGGGGAAGCATCGGTGAGTAGAAGCAACCAAAGAATGAGGAGTAGAAGGGGAAGGGGAAGGAAAGAGAGAGATGGAAGAAGGGAGGAGGAGCGCCATTGAAGGTGTGTCTCAGTCTCCCATAGAGCGAGAGAGAGATCAGTTATGGTGTTTGTAGATAAGCCACATGCAGCTTCGAAACCGTATCCTCTCTGCACTTTGTTTGTGCCATACACACTTCGGAACGATATCCTCTGCAGAAGGAAATTCTGTGAACCGTCCGATTAAAAATTTAACAGATAATTGGTGATTAGGCGTTGTGATCTAATCCAACGATTCAGATCTAAACTAATTACTGGACCAGGCTAGTCAATTTCCGAAAATTTTTTAAATAACCAAATTAAATTGTAAAGAAACGATAATGACAAAATTCTGATCAAAATTACCAAATTAGCCATTCCGGAGGCAGGAATTCCGAAATAAAGGAAAAATCACTGCCTCCTACAAAACTCCGGAATCATGAATTCCTACTTAACACCGGAATCATGGTTTCCGGAGTTAAGTGTTTGGTCGTCTGCGCACGCTTTGGATTTTAAAAGGAAATAATAATATTTTAATTGATGAGTTGGGTTGTATTTAGAAAAGTTTTTGTAACGATTTCGACTGCGCTCGTCGGGACTGTAACTAGCTTTTTTTTATCATCGCAAATCATCGAGTTGTAGATATCCGAGTCTACTTCCACCACGTTGAGTCTGATTTACGACCGAAGGAACGTACATATCAATTTAGCTCCATCTTGAACTTATATCTTAGTATTTTTTTATCATGAGTTTATGCAGAATTCGATTTTGAATTGCTCATTTCTCTGATCGCAAAACAAACTCGACGCGATGAAAGTAGACTCACATTTCTACAGCTTGATGGTTTGCGACGATAAAAAAAAGGCTAATTATGATTCCGACGAGCTTAGCTGAAATTGATACAAAAAAATATTGTATGATTAGCATTTTTTCTACAAACTTCGACTACGCTCGTCGGGATCATAATTAGCTTTTTTTATTATCGCAAGCCATCGAGTTATAGATATTCGAGTCTACTTCCATAGCGTCGAGTTCGATTTGCGATCGGAGCAAAGCGCATCTAAATTTTGGCTCCACCTTCAACTTATGTCTTAATTTGTAATTTTTTATCATGTGTTTGTGTCAGAATCAATTTTGAATCGCTCGTTTTCCTGATCGCAAATCAGACTCGACGCAGTGGAAGTAGACTCAGACATTTACAGCTTGATGGCTTGCGATGATAAAAAAAACTAATTACAGTCTTGACGAACACAGTCGAAGTCGTTACAAAAATTTACCTAAATAGAATCCAACTTTTGTATTAAATTATTAATACTTTATTAACAAAGTATTCAACGTTCAGTTAATTTTTTTTTATGATTGACTTTAAGAAACAAAAAAATATATTTATGGCTTTAAATTCAGATCTTTTGTAATGATGACCATATTTTTTAACATTCAGATTCACATGTATTATCTATACGTTGACATGTTTTGCGATCAGAATATTCTTTTTGTTGAAAATTTATATTAATGATCGCATGCGTCTAGATAACATGTTTTGCGACCATGAAAGTTGTTATGGGCTTTTGAGTACTTCGAATCATGCCTTAATTTTAAGATGGAGTTGTGACGAATTGAGCATTTTTATGTTCCTTCATTAAAAAATGCGATTGAATTTAAATTAAATCAATTTAATTAAAATAATAGTGATAATAATAATATATATAATACTTCTAATAATAATAATTATAATAACAACAATAATAAAGTAATGAAAGTATTGTAGTCTAAGTGATGCGAGTACCTTTGCTTCACCTCTTGAATTAGAATAAAATGCTGAAATAAATTTGATATTTAATCTAAAATACTTCATCTATAATCTACTTTAGAGTGGAGTTACTCCATCATTACTGCACTAGCTAAATGCTACGATAAGGTATTTTAATATAAAATTAAGAGTCAACCGTTTGAATCGAATGTTTAAACTTTGAAATGAAGATATGAAAGTAAAATATCGATGCTTTGTGAAGTAACTTAGTTTTGCTCTATACGATAATCTGATATGCTATGAGCTGTAGCTACTTTAACATTAGACTTACATTTCATTTGAGCACGTTGGAATAAATTAGTTGGAAATTCCCACGGATATAACACCAAAAAAGATATAATTCATTACTCATTACTTGGTTCAATTGACACCCGCTTCTCTCTTTCTTTCTCTCCTTCAACGACCATTTCCACTCCCCAAAATAGCCAGCTTGTCATTTGTAGAGAGAGGAGTAGTTTCCAATTCTAATTCTTCAACAAGGATATAAAAAGAAGTAGTGCGCTTTAGAGAGAGAGAGAGAGGATTGCAAATTTGCAAATTGCAATGCGTGGGAAGGTTGATGGAGACGAATGGGACAGCGTCTGATTCTGACCCAAAACCGTTTTAGCAATTTATCATCTAAAAGAAAAAAACAAATTGCCAGGAAGGGAGCTAGAGAGAGAAAGAGAGAAAATCTCCTGGATGTTTTCTCTCTTCTCTAACCTCCCTTTCTCTCTCCTCTAGAAAGGGGGTTTCTCCGATTGATTTTCTTCTTTCTCATGGAACCGTCGCCTAATCGGAGAAGATTGTACCAAGTCTGGAAGGGAAGCAATGTACGTCCCCCCTCCCTTTCTTCATTTGCCACTTTCAATATCAAAATTTTTGTGTCAATTTGTAACGAATAATTGTTGCCATTTTCTATATTTGCAATTTAGATTTTATCCATTTTTCTTTCATTGTTTGAATGAAACAAAAGGGGTTTTAAAGAAAATATATATTGAAAAGAGATTGATACAAAGGGGCTTCTAGTTTATACCAAATTAATGTTTGCATGTACTTCAATATTTTTTTGTAGAAATTTGCCTGTGGAGGGAGGCTGATATTCGGACCAGATGTGGGTTCTATATTTCTATCAACAATTCTGATAACGGGCCCGTTGATCGCTCTATGTTGTCAGGTGATCACAAAAATCACCATAACTGATGATGATTATGGCCAAATCAACCTCAATGGAAATCATATTCTCGGCCTTCCGGTTTTAAATGTAACAGTTGTTCTTGCCATTGCTGTGAGTTTTATCTTCTTTGGACTTGATTTTTTTTTTGAAGCAACATGTACTAATTTTGGGTTTACATAGTTGGCTGTTGAAACTTAAATGGTATCGGTCTGAAACGTCTGGGAAATTAGATTATCTCTGACGTCTTATTTGTAGTTATAAAATTTTAAAATTTCTGCTAATTTTTGAAACATCAAACTGAAACAATAATTCATTACAGTTATAATTCTCTAGAATTCAATACCTATGTTCCTTTTTTGGAATGTTTCTTTGGTAAATTGCTCTTATTTGATACCCAAAGTTCTTAGTTTCCCAGAATTTCATTTTTTTCAACTGTATCGACTAATCTGTCTAGTTACCTTTAATAACAACTGATCATTCCTTCTACGAAACTGAAGAAAATCCCACCTTGTCAGAACAGCATGTAAACTAGAAATTAGTGATTAACCATTTAATTGATTTCTCTACTTCTTTAAAATAGTGTCTTGAACTTATTGCAGGATTTGACCTTCTTGTTTTTTACATCGAGTAGAGACCCCGGCATCATTCCAAGAAATGCACGGCCACCAGAGCTAGGGGAGATTTATGATACCACTTCACCATTCACGGAGTGGGTCAATGCAGCTAGCCCACACTTGAGATTACCGCGAACAAAAGATGTGATAGTTAATGGGTACACAGTTAAAGTGAAATACTGTGATACATGCCTTCTGTACCGACCTCCGCGTACCTCCCACTGTTCAATTTGTAACAATTGTGTTCAGAAGTTCGATCACCATTGCCCTTGGGTTGGGCAGTATATTGGCTTGGTAAATATTTTTTCCAAGTAAAAAACTATGATACTTTTATGTGCTAAACTTTAGTCCATTATTTATTGGCAAAAACTTGTGTACTCCAAAAGATGGGTACCCTGAATACTCTAGCTCATCTAGTATGTTTAATTCTTTGAGATTGGTGAAAACTAATTACTTTACTTTTGCAGTGTTTCTCAAGTAATCAGTTTTCACCAATCTCGAGGAATTGAACGGACCGGATAGGCTAGAGTACTCAGTGTACCCACCTTTCGGAGTATGCAAGTTTTTGCCTTATTTATTTATTAAATTTAGTCTATCTTGAGTTGTGGTGTTCCACAAACTTGGGTGTGACTATTTTTGAAAAGGAATTGTCATCCAGGCCCTTTTGTTTCTACAAAATATCTAACAACATTGCATTACTATATAATGATAGCTCGGTACAGCAAGAACAGGGTTTAATCTGTCTTGTTATCATAAATAGTAATATGACAGTGTATACTTTATTCAAGAACCAACTGGACAAAAGTTAAAATACTTGAAACAATCTTCAGATTCATCTTCTTTTATTGTTTTTGTTTACTTTCCCTCATCTTATTTATTTTTTTTCTTTCAAAATGTGATTCAACATTAAAATACATCTTAAACAATAGTAACTTTGTTTCCAAGAACCAAAAAATTGTGAAGTATATCTTCTACATAACTTACTCTACTTGGTTTCCAAGCACCTAATATTGAGAAGTATACTAGTTCCTATGCAACAACACAGGTCATGAGTAATGTGTTCAACAAATCTTCTTGCCAAGTAATTAATAGTATTGGTTTTTGAGTTGTATTCATATAGAAAGAATAAGAAAAATATTTCGAGTCTCTAGGAAGGAAAATAATTTCTTATCCAAGTCATTTGAGAGGAGAAATCATATACATAAATAATAACTTCATCTATACTTAAATAGATGCCTACTCTTACCATGATTAAACATCTTTTTTAACTTTTGTAGTGCAACTACAGATTCTTCTACATGTTCATATCAACTTCAACATTTTTGTGCATCTACGTGTTCGTTCTTTCATGGCTAAACATCATACAAGAGAGATCGAACTATCACAACTCAATTTTGAAGTCCATGAGTGGTGAAGTCTTGTCTCTCGTACTTATTGTGTACACATTCATTTGTGTTTGGTTTGTGGGTGGTATGACCGTTTTTCACACCTACTTGATGAGCACAAACCAGGTAAACTCTTTTACATCATTTGCTATATGTACTTGTTGTGCACACCTTCACATGCATACTTAAAATTTGGCAATCTGGGTTTTCTATTTGCATATCAGTACACAGAGGTTAATCCTGATGTAGGTCAAGGATCAATCTCTGCAGCTTCTTTCTTTGAATGATATTTTAACCTTTGGATTTAGATGAGTACATTCTGAATTCACAGAGAGGCTCATCTTGCCACAGTCATAACAGTAAATACTAAAGAAAAATAACTCAAAATATTTACACAGGCCAGTCTTGCCTATATACCATACTGTACCACTAAAGTCTGGTATGATTGTGAATTGCTGATGTTTTGAACCTTCAAATAATCTTGCACACCAATTTGCTCATTTTGAAAATTTTCAGACAACCTACGAGAACTTCCGGTATCGCTATGACAAGAAGGAGAACCCGTACAACAAAGGTGTATGTAAAAATATCAGAGAAGTCTTCTTCTCCAAAATACCCTCATCACTCAACAAATTCAGATCGTGGGTCACCGAAGAAACGCCAGAAATGGTACCAATAACTCCCCACACTGCAGTGGCCATAAACAATGTTGCGAGAAAAGAGAAGCTAGACTTAGAGATGGGGTACAAAAGAGGAATAGACCCGAACATGGGCCACATCCCAACCATTTTGCAAGGCCTCGATTATAGTGCTATAGAGAACAACATGAATTTGAAGAGGAGAGAAGTGGATTCACCTCAGTCCTTCAATTACCCTCTTACCCCTCCATGAGATGACCACCTGGTAACCCAAGACTCCGAAGAGTGTTGTAAAAGAGAACAAAAAAGTGTTTTACCTCATCAAAATCGTGCAACAAAATGAGAACTTATATGAGGTAAATATTTATGTATTAGACTATTATAGTTTCATTAGCAAGTAACACAACAACAACAACAACAAAGCCTTTTGTCCCAAAACAAGTTGGGGTAAGTTAAAAATTAAGTCCATATTGAATTTTATTTCCATAAGATTAGCTGAATTTTACTTTGGCTCGCCAAATCTATCATAACTTTCCTCTTTTTCGAGCTCAGGACCGTAGGCAGAGTAATAATGACCAATAATAATCATCCGATATGTTGAGAATAAGCTTGATGCAATAACTTTATTTTCATCATTGATTGATCATTTTATTTAATGCTTGAGTTAACTCAAATTCTTGTTAGGGATTAAATAGTTCTGTTACTCGAGTCTTATTTTCCTTATGGAAATTATTAGCTTATTATTTTTTGGAAATAAAAATTAGATTTCATTTGTCAGTTTTCCTGCATGAAACACGGTGATCAATATATGTACTAAGCAGCATTATAACATTGTTTGCAGGATTTAATTTGCTTAGTTTTACTGCACATACATGATTACATGAAGTGTAAAAATTAGTGTTTCTGGGGTCTTGATGATGCTTGACAGACTTCGCCATTCAAAGCTTGTCATAGTCTCATAGATGATCTGTTTCCAGGGTTGTTGTGTAATTGTTGCAAATTTGTGCAAATAAGTGTTGAGGTTTTTTCCCCCTACAATTCTTTCTTTAAACTAGAGAATTGTCACTCAGGTGACTTGGCAAAATTATACAGTTTTTCCTTTTTGCTTGGAAACACAGGTAAGTTGAAGAGCAAATTTGAATTATACTCCCAACTTTTTTCCTTTTTTTGTTTTTCCTTTCTCCAAGTGTGATTGTTGTTAAATTGGTTTTCATTTTCCTGTCCTTGTACACTTTGTAGATATTAATGTTTTCTACTTATTTAAGAAAATGGATCCGTAAAACTTTTTGCATGACCCAAATGTGCTGATTCCCTTGCACAAACATATGACTCCTTAATATGTGTAAAATCAAATTGTTGCAGGTTGGTTTCATCTTTCATATATCATATAGGTTAGGAATTTATGACTCTGGTTGAGAGAATTCGCTCAGATCACGATGTAAATTAAGCAAAAAATTGAAGTCTCACTGCTCAGTCACAACTCACAAGGCTCATTCACAATCAGACAAAGAAGCAGCATATTCCATTGTTGTCTAAAATGAAATGAAGAAAAATGGCTTCTAGATACTAAATTTCGGTAGACAATCAGTACTATCCCTGCTGTCCTTGATACACACCACATCACTTGTATTAATATTACTTTTAAGAGAACTACATAAATATTTAGAAAAAAAATGAAAAATCATCAGATTTTTGTCCGCAGATGAAAAGGCGTCAAGATGTCAATCTTTCATGATTTTTTTTCTTATTCCTAAAAAAAATAATAACTATATGTTTGGTTTCAAAAAATTGACAAGAGCATGTTTATTTTCTTAACGCACCGTCTAGAAGTACAAACTAAACACATACGTTCATTAATCATGTCCAAATGAGAAAAGAGAAGTGCCAAAATTTTGAATGCAGAAAATAGCATTCTATATGTGTTGTTCGGACGTGTGCATTCAGAGGTTAATTCTTGTCGCCAAATTTCTCTCTTTGATGGAAAGACACGTGAACCATTGAAGTACTTTATTTTTTTTTATAAACACAAGTTTCTTTTTGATACTATCATGTGCCTCTCTTTGATTTAGAGTGAGTTAGAAGCAAACAATGTAAACATGTATGACGTTCACTTTATTTTCTCTTTGATGAAAAGATTTTTTTCTGTGCAGTGTGCATTTATGCTCAATGAATCCTACCTACATGTTCTGCTTCGTACTTGCATTTATAATTTTTTGAGAAGCACGTGTGAGCATTGAGCATTGTGGGCACGTGATACATTTGGAGATTTAAAGCTATGAATGCAGACGTCTCAATGGTGCGTTCAAACGTCCGATTTTGTGTGTATAGAGTTTTGACATTTCTTCTTTCTCAGCTGACTTTGATTCGTGAATGAATACTTTTAGTTTGTACTTTTGAATAGTGCGTTCAGAAAATAGACATACTGTTGTTAATTTTTTGAAATCAGACATACAGTTATTCTATTTTTAGGGATAACAAAAAAAAATTCATCGAAAATAAAAAATATCAATTCCGTAAATAAAATTTCAATTATATCTAATTTTTTCTATTTTTTTAAATATAAATTCTTCTGCAAATAAAAAAGTGTCATCTACTACATAAAATATGACGAATTTTTTAAAACGATAATTAATATGAAATCTTTCATCCCATGTCATGTCCCTAGATAGGGGCATGCAAGATTATTCACTATTCTGAATAAGAACTTGAATATGAAGTTGACATGAAATTGAGAATAATAAGAAATTTGAGATAAATTGGAGATAAATGGGAGATAATAAGATCTTTATTAAAAAACAAGATACATTGATTTTGCTAATAAGAGGTTAAGAGATAAAAGGTTTTGGTTCAGACAATTTCGACATCCTCTCTAATGGCTCTTGATGTCTTTATATAGCTAGACAGTAAGGACTAATTTGTAAATAAAAACAAGAAGGGTATATCTGTAAAAATCTATAACAAACTATCCTAACCAACTCTGCACATTTGCTGGCTTGTCTCCATTTTGTTCAGCACTTGGTATCTTCAGTTCTGTCGATTAATTGCTCTGCAGCCCCCCGATACCCATCCAACGGCTATCCACATTGATATCATTACACTCCCCTTCCCTTCAAAACAAGCTTGTCCCCAAGCTTGAATAGAATAAAAGGAGTTTAACCCACTGTAACAGAAGCAAAGCAACAAATAGTATGCTGTGGAACAGAAATTAATGAGCAACTTCACCAAAAGTTCATTTCAAGTTAGCATGTGCAGTAAGCTCTCTGTAGAGCAATTTGTTGGTAGGTTGGAGAAATTGAGCCACCTGAGAAGTAGGGTAACCGTGCACTGGACTTGAGCACTTCAATCTTTTTCCTTGGTACAGTGCCCTTGTACCAATAAAGCGATAATAGCATCAAGTAACTGAAATTGAGCCTGATTGAGATAAACTCAAAAGCTTGTACCAACCAATAATGTGGTATGTGTAAGGAGGGTGAGGTACCCCAAGGAGAATGATTATGGTACTCTTCAATTTCAGCTTGTGTAGCTCTGTCAGAAATCCACCCTAGGACAACAAGCTTGTCATGGGATAATTTCAAAGAATTTGGTAACTGGACCTCTTGAATTTCATTCCCAGAGCCCCATAGTGACAGCCACCTAACAGGATGACTGAAACCTTTCCAATAAAAAATCATGCCTTTGATTGGTTTGCCTTTGCACTTCAGTATTGCCAAGAGAGAGGTTTCTGTCAAGCTAGTAAGGACAGTTTTGCCCTTGTCTATAGACAACCACAGGATCAAGGCTGGTAGTAGCTTGAATTTATGAATAAACTTCCTGACATCATTGACAGTGCAATGACCTGAGGTAATGCAGCCTTGTAACTGGTTGAGCATCAAAGCCTTGTGAACTTCTAATGGGTCCTTATCAGGTGGTTTGGGATCAATTGGAACATGAAACCCTGTAGAACCGTCACAGCCTACCCTTTGACAGTAGGCAAGAGTTTGGTCACAGGGATTTAGTTTCAAAGTTCTCAATTCCCATGAGTCTAGTACACTAATATACTGGGTTAGCTTTTGAGTTGGGTGCTCCCGATTCATAACTCCAGCCCATGTCTCAATCTGATGTGCTCGTAGCCCAATCAACCGAGAAGGGTGTCTAAGCTGGTTTAGCCCCATATTCATGTGCTTATCTGCACATGTGCCATTTTTGGAAAATAGTAGTTCATCTTCTCTGATTGTAGTAGATGGGTAGTCTGGTACAACAGGGTCAGTGGTGAGCCTATGGTGTGGTTCCTGACATGGTGCAAGTAGGTGGTACGACTGCCCGTCAGGTGGTTTTGGTTGAATCGAAACCTGAAGGCTTGTTGTGTCATCTTCCATTTCTAAGCAGTGAGATGGAATGAAGTCCTTGTTGTGGATCACATGAGTACCAAGATCAAAGTACTGAGGGTTGCCTATTCCTGTGGAGGTCGGTACGATACCGATTTCATTAGTACCATTGATTGTCTTCTGTGAAGATGGCTCAAGGTACTCTGGGGAACTATTAACCTTAAGCTGGTGTTCACCTGGATTGGTTCGATTAGGCTCGATCTGATGTGTCGATAGCACCGTATGCTGAGGATGATCAAGAATAAAGGTTTCTGAATGAATTGGCATTCGAGGTATGTTCTGAACCAGCTCTGGTGTTTGAAATTGGAATGCAGTGCTGGGACTAATCACGACCTCAGATGTCATCTTGGATTGTGCATTGATCTGGTGCATGGCAGTTCTTGAGGTTTGATCTGTCAGATCCCGTGATCCCAGATTCTCATCATCAACGTGAGTCTGATCTAGACTTGAATCATGATCTAGACTTGAATCAGATGTGTGAGATTGGTGTTCAACTAGGGATGGCATCAATTCGTCGTTTTCAGTGGTGGTAAGGACTTCGGTGTTGATCCCATGAGCTTGAAGGTCTGCTCGTCTAATTCTTGCTTCAAAAATCGCCTCCAGTTTGGCCAGTTGTGATGCCCAGTGTAAGCTCGTGGTTGATGCAGCAACAGTCTTTAGTTCCGCAAGGTCAGCTTGGAATTGAGTGTGAAGCTGTGTTCGAACAGATTGTGGTAGGCGAGAGCAAATGGCCTGAAGTTCTTGCTCCTTTGGAGATAGGTGGATAGGTGTTCGATATGAGGAAGGGTGAGATACAAGAACTCGAAAGCTCCAGTCAGCCATTTCTTCTCGAATCTGGGCACGCAATCTTGTTCGAACAGATTGAGGCAATCGTGCGCATATCGCTTGTAACTCTAGATCTCTTTTGGATAATTGCACAGGAGCTGGATCTGTGGCTCTCACTGGAGCTCGAAACTGAGTTGGAGGAGTTTGATGATACCAGTTGGCCATGGCGATGGCACAGAGAGGGAGAAATCAAAAATTCAGAATCGATTCAAAGAGGAACACAGGCCCAACGGGAATTGACTAAAATGAAGCCCCCAGTGTGGATCGAAGGGCTCTGATACCAATTGTCATGTCCCTAGATAGGGGCATGCAAGATTATTCACTATTCTGAATAAGAACTTGAATATGAAGTTGACATGAAATTGAGAATAATAAGAAATTTGAGATAAATTGGAGATAAATGGGAGATAATAAGATCTTTATTAAAAAACAAGATACATTGATTTTGCTAATAAGAGGTTAAGAGATAAAAGGTTTTGGTTCAGACAATTTCGACATCCTCTCTAATGGCTCTTGCTGTCTTTATATAGCTAGACAGTAAGGACTAATTTGTAAATAAAAACAAGAAGGGTATATCTGTAAAAATCTATAACAAACTATCCTAACCAACTCTGCACATTTGCTGGCTTGTCTCCATTTTGTTCAGCACTTGGTATCTTCAGTTCTGTCGATTAATTGCTCTGCAGCCCCCCGATACCCATCCAACGGCTATCCACATTGATATCATTACATCCCATCCCGTACAATTTTATTTATTCTATTAATAATTATAATATATAAAAAAAGACTCGACCCACCTGATTTACAGGTCCCACATGTCAAATATGAGACATCAGACATTCACCAGAGCAAACAAACAACAGAATTAACCCCATAATATTTGCCTTTCCTGTTTCGACCGATCTCCTGCTTCCTCGATTCCTCTTGGATACTAGCTCTCGTTCGCGCAATCTAAGCAAAAACCCTAATCAAAAGCAAAAACCCTAAATTTAATATCCATTCGTTATCTCTTACATTGCTCGGTCGCACTCCTCTGAAGTACAATGGGTTCGGGTAGTTCTTTTCGCCTTTGCCTCATTCTTATCTAGGGTTTTCTCCGCGATTTGTTCTTTTTTTCAACTTCGTTGATTGTGCTTTCTTGAATTATTGGCATCATTGGTGTTGATTTTCTGTTTTATGTCTTGATCGAAGATGCGGATATGGAAGATTATGGATTTGAGTACTCAGACGATGAACCTGAGGAGCAGGATGTTGATATTGAGAATCAATACTACAACTCGAAAGGTTAGATATCTACTTTATTTTGTGAAGTTTTAGTTTCTTTTTTATTTATTATTTTGTAGTATCTTGTGTAGCCTGGCAATAGCTGGGGCAAGCCTAGTTTATGCATGCAGCCTTGGTTACCAAAAAAATCAGGCTATTTACAGAATCAAGTCAACCGATTATTTATGAATTTGTAAGCCTCAAATTGTGAATAGATGGGAGCTTCATGAAAAATTCGCTTTGCACCTATTTTCTTTTTTTTTCCCCTACAAAGGTAAAAGCAAGTACAATTTGTGTTGCTATCTGTTTGCTCATAATGGAGATAGGCTGAGTAAAACAAACTGTGTTAGTGCAGAGATTCTTTATTTCAAGATATTTTGGAAAATAACCATTGCGAAAATTGAATAATAACCAAAATATAGTTGCTTTTAATGAGCAAGATTTGGAGAGCTTATTTATTGTTAAAATCGAAACCACAGACCATTTATGATCATGGTTCCATTATTGATAGATATCACGTAGTTTTGGAAATATATTGGAACTCAGAAAATGTATATTCATGGTATCATTACTCAAGGGGCCTTGACGTTGTTTTGGAACTATATTAATAAGCAGAAAATCTGCAGATATCCGTGTATAAACATGCATATTTTGAATGAGTAATATAGAGGTCTGATGTTGTAACGGTTGACTTTATGTTCATAGTTTCAATACTGATGGACGTCATGAAACTATAATAGAGAAGTGGAAAATGTATACACAGTTTCCTCATACTGACAGACTCTGCATATTTTTGAAATTTTACTAGAAAGCAGAAAATTTGTATTCACGGTTTCCATACTCAAGAGAGCTCAACATAGTTTGGAAGTTGGAACTACATTGAAAAGCAAAAAATCTGCAGATAACTCTGCATAAGCATGCCTACTTTCAAGGAATATAATAAATGTCCAATTTTGTAACGTTTGCTTGACTCTATTTGTACCTTTAGCACCTTTTCAGATTATGGAACAAAAAAATAATGTATGGTTTATTGGGTTTCCTTTATAGGTATGGTTGAGACGGACCCGGAAGCTGCACTTTCCGGTTTTTCTGAAGTTGTCAACATGGAGCCTGAGAAAGCAGAATGGTATAACCGTATAAATTAATGTTACTATTTCTTAATGTAATTCCATACAACACTTTTTTTATTTAAAAAAAAACTCACTACTTATTGCCAATACATATAGGGGGTTCAAAGCCTTGAAGCAGACAGTGAAGCTGTATTATAGGCTTGGGAGATATGATGAGATGATGGATGCATACAGAGAGATGCTTACATATATCAAGTCGGCTGTAACCAGAAACTATAGTGAGAAATGTATAAACAATATTATGGATTTTGTTTCTGGTTCGGCAAGCCACAACTTCTCTCTTCTACAAGAGTTCTATCAGACCACTCTGAAAGCCCTCGAAGAAACAAAAAATGAGGTACCTTTTGGTTTTTGAAATGTCACTATTTTTTCTTCAATACGTCACCATCTCTGGTGGAATTTGAACCCTGGTCCTGAGAGACAAGGTGAGGACTGTTTCAAACACCTGTCTTGAATATATACCTAATTGTAATCCAAGATATCTTTGCTCACATTTGAACCCCGATCCTGAGAGCCAAGGTGACTGTTTCAAACACCTGTTCTATCAGACCTCCTAAGCCCTCGAAGAAACAAATAATGAGGTACCTTTTGGTTTTCGAAATGTCACTATTTTTTTCTTCCATACATCACCATCTCTGCTGGAATTTGAACCCTGGTCCTGAGACAAGGTGAGTGTTTCAAACACCTGTCTTGAATATATACCTGATTGTTGTCCAAGATATATTTGCTCACATTTTTATTAACCGCTGCTTATGTTATGTTGAAAAGAATTTAACATCTGACCTGATGCATGTACTATGGACTGTTGACAGAGACTCTGGTTTAAAACAAATCTGAAGCTGTGCAAAATCTGGTTTGACATGAGGGAGTATGGGCGCATGAATAAGGTAATTAATTATTTTTCATCTCTTCTTGTGGTTTTCTTATTTGGGACTAAAGACTTTATGTTAACAAAAATTGCAGATTCTGAAGGAGCTGCATAGATCCTGCCAAAGAGAAGATGGTAGTGATGACCAGAAAAAGGGTACACAGCTTCTAGAAGTCTATGCTATTGAGATTCAAATGTATACTGAAACAAAAAATAACAAGAAACTCAAGGTTGTAATGTTCTGTTTTCTCTATTTTGTTTAAGTTGATAATTTTACGTCTAATATTTAATTCCCCCCCCCCCCCCTCCGAGGGATTAAGAGCTGTATAGCAACTATGTGTACTTTCTCTTGGTTTTAATGTGGTCCCTTAACTAAGTCTTGGTGATATGTCTCTTCAGTATATAAGTATCTCTTGTTCAAGCCTTAATTGGAAGAGGTAGTTCATCAGCAGATTATAATTGAGACTGTTATTAATCTTAAGAGGCCTTCGATTTCAGGAGCTGTACCAGAAGGCTCTTTCGATCAAATCTGCAATTCCTCACCCAAGAATTATGGGAATTATCCATGAATGTGGGGGTAAAATGCATATGGCTGAGAGAACATGGGCTGATGCTGCCACAGACTTCTTTGAGGCTTTCAAGAACTATGATGAAGCTGGCAATTCACGCCGTATTCAATGCCTCAAGTATGTATTTGATAAATTTGGATATTTTCAAACGACTTCCCCATTTTGTTGATTTTACACTATGGTCTGTATTTTGATGATTTTGTAAGCTCATATACATTTTTATATCATGCTTTCAGACAGTTGATAAAAAAAAATTCTTTGTTTGAAGTGATATAAAATTATAAATTAAAAATATATATAGATAGTGCATTAACTCTACCTTCTCCATCCTTAGCACATATATTTAATGTATTTATTTGCATGTTTATAAGAATCACTCAAGAGTAGTGTCATGTAAATTTGTAGAGTTGACCTTACGCAAATATACTTCGACTGGTAAGTAGAATTTGGAATTATCACTAGGGCTTACTGGGTTGCAAATACTTCCATAGTGCAACTACAATGAAATTAACTTTGGATTTATGGATGTTTCTTTTGTGGTACTTCAGATACTTGGTTCTAGCAAACATGCTAATGCAGTCTGAAGTGAATCCCTTTGATGGACAAGAGGCAAAGCCGTAAGCTAACCTAACCTGTGCTTTAGATTTTACCTAGCAACCTTATGCTTTGAATTTCACATCTTACCATTTCTGGATTGACACTTCTCTTTCCGAACTGGTTAACCCTTTTTGGTTCTTTTTATGTAGTTACAAGAACGATCCTGAGATCTTGGCAATGACGAACCTGATAGCAGCTTTTCAGAAGAACGACATTATTGAATTTGAGAAGATTCTGAAGGTTTGTTTGTTTCCTGGATATAAACGTTGTTGTAAGTGAACAAAATCTCAAGTTGATTTTGGTGCAATCAGAGTAACAGGAGAACAATCATGGACGATCCTTTCATCCGCAATTATATTGAAGATCTGTTGAGAAACATCAGGACTCAGGTCTTGCTCAAGCTGATAAAACCATACACTAGGATCCGAATTCCTTTTATTTCAAAGGTAAATAAAAATATTTTCTTCTATTTCTCTTTTACTAGGCAAAAATATCAAGTTGCTGTTCAACAAGGAAATTTAGTTTTACCATTCTTGTTAGATTTTAAAAAAATATATATATATAGGAGCCCTGATATTTATTATTTTTCAAATACCTCTTGCTTGAATTGAAGGCTTGTTTGGAACTAAAGGCTTTGGTACCTCTTGCTTGAATTGAACCCAAGTCTCTTTGTAGAGGTCCATCACCATCTGTGTAGGCTTGCGGTTCTCCATTCTTGTTAGTTTTGCACATAGTTGTTGAATCGTAAAATGTATCGTGTATCGATGGATTTTGTATCGTATCGTGTATCGTGTATCGTATCGTATCGTTAAGATACACTAAGCTATTTCTAAAATACCAAAAGGAGTTATAATAATTAGTATGTAACAAAAAAACATCTAAATAATGAATGAAATCATCGCAATTTGAAATATATTAATAAGTGTCGATTGATATCGATGAAAATTTCTTATATATTACAGATTTACATGAATATCAATTCTTGCTTGTAGTAAGCAACAAAATAATTTAGCATCATATTTTAGTGAGTCACAAAATAATTTAGTTGCAAACTTACAATTAACCAAGAAACAAAAAAAGATAATGTTAACGATCAACAATTCACTAGGCGTCGGAAATTTCATTAACAGATTAGTTAAAAAAACCGAAAAAGAATTCACTGACTCGAGATTTTTTTAATTGACTCCAGCTCTTTCATTTAAATAAAGAATTTGATTCAATAAAAAATGTCATTTGATTTAATAAATAACCCACTCAATCGATAAACACAGACCCAACATATTAAATGTTATTCCACTCAATAAATGCTCATTTTGGTCTCTTCTTCTCTTCTCTACGCTTTACGAGTCCTAACTTCTGAATATAAAAAAACGATGAATATCAAAGGAATGGCGAGAAAAGAGAGAGATATACCCGACGATGGAGATGGAGAGATGATCCTGGTTCTCCTGGCGATGGAGATGCTTTGGGCTCTTGGCTACTTGGCGAACGACAGTGGAGATCGAGCACGACAGTGGAGATCGAGCACGACAATGGAGAGCGAGGGTTTGGCGGGAAACTGACCTATCGGAAGTGAGAAGTGTCGTAAAGGAGGGAAAAAGGCGTGTTTACGATATCGAGGCAAAACGCGTCTCCTGATTGGTCCATCGGAGAATCGCGACGATACGCGATACAGTACCTCCGTCTCGTTCCGATTCAGCCGATACGAGGGGCTTCCGATACACAGCCACGGTACGTCTCGAAGAGGCTTTGACTCGTCTCGTATCGTACGATACGTATCTTGTATCGTACGATACTAATAACTATGGTTTTGCATGCTTATGAGCAGTTATAGGTCTTTTTGTGTAGGCATCACCTTAATCTAAGCGTAGTTTCTCGGATAATCTTTTAACAAGATTAAAATTGTGTGTTTAGGAACTAAATGTACCAGAGAAGGATGTTGAGCAGCTCTTGGTCTCATTGATCCTTGATAACAAGATCCAGGGTCACATTGATCAGGTTAACAAGCTCTTGGAACGTGGTGACAGGTAATTGTTTATATTTTAATGTGTTCATTTTTTTCATGTATACTTCATTAATTTGGTTTGGTTCTTGGGTTATGACTCATTTCACGTTCATAAATTATATATGGCTTACTTTTTAGGTCCAAGGGTATGAGGAAGTATACTGCAATAGAGAAGTGGAATACCCAGCTCAAGTCTCTACACCACACAATTTCAAACAGAGTCTGCTGAGAGTTGTTGTAGTGGTATAAAAAATAGATTTATATTAGTTTGCAAGCTTGCATTCTGTTGTGGTAGAAAAAAAAAGGTCAAACTGGAGTTATCTTCACATTTTGGTTGTTTATTGTGGCAATTATTAGTGTCCCAGGATTATTAGCTTGGTTGACATGAATGTTGTCAAGCTGGAGTTCAGGGATGATGGCGCTTCCTTTTTTATACAATCTATGTTAAGTTTTGATGAATTTGCAAATATTTACCTCAACGATCAAGTCTTCCGGTAGCAATAGTTTTTGGTACTGTTTTAGGTTTTATATCCTAAAGATATGGATGCAATTTTATAATTCTAGAACTTTTAGTTCCCCTGGTCTTGTTTAACTAAATCTTGTCTGGCATAGTTCTTTATATCTTTTGAAATAGCATAGTTGCTATTATATCGATCATTACACCTGTAGTTCCAAGTTGTGCAATCCCAAAAGGACCCAGACTCTTTTGGGTCCAGAAAATGCGCATTTATGTTATTGTATAGATAAATTTTCAAGAATGGAATTTTTTTGTATTATTTCACTTGTACTTTCTTTATATCATTTTCAGACCTATCGGACCACTAAGGCATGGGATCCGTATCCCTCGAAAGGGTCGGCCTTTCAGATTGCGCATTGGGCAGTGAAAACACTGCAAATAGTAACCGATACTGTAGTAGTTAATGTAGGAGTTGGGACCGACGTTGTTGAACTGTAAGAGCATCTTCATTTTTGAAATTCTAGGAGTTTTTAATCTGACGTGGCAGTTTCTAAATGAGTTTCAAGAATATAGATGAGTTTCTTATTTAGAAATTTTGCTCAAGAGTTTATTATTTAGCAACTATGTTTTAGAGTTTATAAACTATGACGTGTCTTAATCATTGGTTAAAATTGATCGGTCTCTCAGAATATTGATAATATTTGTTGACGTGGTAATTTAGAAACTCCAACTTTTGAGGATGGAGAGTTTAGAAATTAAAGAAAAATTAAATTTCTAAAATTGATATGGCAATAATTTAGAAACTCCAAAAATTTTGAAGATAGAGATGCTCTAAGAATGCACGGAGCTCGTGACCCTTCTGTAATCAACCTCATAGGATACAAATTCCATAGCGTGTCCACACGTCAAAGATTTTGCTATATATCATTTGAGGTACCTTAGAGCATCTACATTGGTAATTGTTTTACAATTGCTTAATCTAATGTGACAATTGCTAGGTTGTAGATAAATTGCTAATTAAGTAAATTTGCTTATTAAGAAATTATTGTTTAAGTGACATATTGACAAAACGATTGGACAATATTCTTTATTTTTCTTTAATTTATAATTATTAGGAGATTGCTCAGATGGAGTGTTTAGCAATTTATGAATCTTCTTAATTGCTAAAAATGATGAGTTGACTGTTTAGCAACTAAAATGAGTTGCACCAATGTAGATGCTCTTAGTTGCCATAATATAGATAATTACCTGTAAATCCAAGTTGTCATTCCGAAAGGTTTTGGAACCAAAATGTCTTAGTTCCAAAGAAACTGTGCATTTTTTTTAAACAAGCAGGAGCGCCTGCCACTTCCATTTTTATAAAAAAAAAAGTACATAAACTGAAACAAACACATGAAGCATCTATCCATGCTCACTATCTAAAACTCTACTCTATTCTATATCTATAGAGTGTAATTCTAAAATCTAACGCACTTGCAAAATATTAAACTACTCTAACAACCCAACAATCTCTAAGGAAATCTACTAGAATTATCGCCATGGTCCATAAACATCATCTCCATCTATATGATATACTTTTTGAAAGTCGACATTTACCGCAATCACCGGCAAAGTGTCTTATGCTTCTAGCAACCGTTGTCTCCGCTGCTTAGTTAGCTTTCGCACCCAACCTTAAGTGTAATTTGGCCCAAGAATTCTCGACTATATTTGTGTCTCGCGTTTCCCAAATCCACTCTTGATCGGAGCTAAACCAAACCTCGCATACTTTCACTAGCTAATTACTAGTCCCATTCAACATTTCCCTTCAAGAGCAAAAATCCCGATCATCCAAGAAGGTCGTAGTCAACCTCATGGGATGCATCCATCATCTCAATGAATTCTAGTACCCTTCTAATCTCACTGCATCTCCTTATACCATCCCTGATATCGGTTTGTATCATCTAATACCCCATGTACCTGCTTATAAGACTGGTACCTTCTCAATTCCTCAAATGTACAAAGACGGGTATGTCTGTGTACCAGTTCAGTCCCTCTCTGCACAGTCTCTCAGTTACACAAACATCAATCAGGGAGCTCCGAGAAGGCTGATACCAGTAGCTCTCTGAACCAACATTGTTGTGCCAGCACCACACTAATCTCCCGAGACTAGTACTTCAATCTGTACCAGCACAGCCCTTTGCCCACTTTCAATATCATCATCAGAATGTGTCAACATATTCAGTCTCAGCATTTATCTATCGCATTTCGTACCTTACTCAGCATTTATCTATCACATTTTCACTCGATCTGACAATTACCCAGCCCTGCTTGAAAGAGGGTCCTCTTTCAATCTCAGCATTTTCAATCACACAAAGCCTTGATGTACCTGCTAATAAGTCCACGGACCAGTCATCTCCTCAGTACAGCCACACCTGAGCCTGATCTTTACCATTAAGCTTGTGCCGACAGAGCCAGACACCTCCGATCTTCAGCTATGATCGTCACACCCGTCGTCACAGTCATGATCTGATCTAAACCTATGGACATTTCTGTATTGATCTGGTCTCAGCCGCATATCCCTCTGTCTGCTCGATCTACTCATCATCTCGGTACAAGATCTAGACCCAGCCTCGATCACAGCTGATCTCACAATCTACCCCTCGTCCAGTCAGATCTGAGAGCTCTGTCACCCTAGATTGTCAATGTCTTGGCCTAATCGTCGACCAGAACTCGATATCATCGCAGTAATCAAGGCTGAGACTCCGGATCGATCCGAGGCCAGTCGCTCTCGGACAGGGGCTTAATCGTTGTCCCAGACACTTCGAGATTTCAGACAGGGGCCATCTTTGTCAGACCATGCCTTCTGTACGATCGACCGATCAAGCATCCACACCAACACCTCGTCGAGGGAATCTCACCATCGCCACCAGAGGAGTGGACCTCGATGTGATCGCCAACTGCCCCGCCGCTTCTTCTCAGATCCCTCGACCTAATCGATCAGGCTCCTCAGTCACGATCAAACTTATCTCATATCTAAGAGCAAAGAACCCTTCTATCTATCGATTTCAACTAGATCCTCGGAATCACGAGGAGGACAAAGAAAGGAAGAAAAAGAGAAGGAGGGAAAAGAAGGGAGAAGGAACGGCGGAGGGAGGTCAGAGGTGACCTCTTCCGTCGAGAGGATCGCTTTTTCTTTCATTCTTTCTCTCGCTCTTTCTCTTTACTCCGAAACTGTGCATGTTGTATCGTGTAATTTGCTGATTATTTGTATTTCGGTTATTGCATCTGTACTAAGTTTATAATTATCTTTGGTCGCGTCGAACCAGTGGCGGAGCCATTTTAGGAGTGCAGCTGAACTTCGGAAAAAAAAAAATTCAAAAATAATTATATATTTTTAAAAAAAATTTAAAAATGACCATATATTTGAAATTTTTTTGCATAAATGACCATGTAAAATAATTTTTTTCTAAATATAACCATCATTTCGAACCCCTGAAAAATACCGTAAATCTTGAACCCCTGGCGAAAATCCTGAATTCTCCCCTGCGTCGAACCATCCTAAAAATTGTCAACGCTCCACCGCTTCACTGTCCAAAGATCACATCAAAATAGAATCAAAGTTCATGCATGTAATGCGCACGAGTTCAGAAACTTAAAAGAGTCGTCTCCAGTCTCCACCTCTCGACTGAATTCCAGCCATAAGTGTTAGTGCGCTAGGTGTGCGCACGGTTGTAAAATCCAAATTCGCTCTATAGTATGGCCGCACATGATGTTATCATGTACCAAAGAGACCATTTCGCCATTTGTCAATTATACTTGGTGGGTGTTGTTCAAATGTTTATTTTTTGGTTCAAATGGATTGGTTTAGTTAAATTTTTTAATTACTTCGATTTTTTGTATTTGATTCGGTTTTGTATTTTTCAAAACCAACTAAACCAAAACTGACCAGTAAATTTCCCAGTAATACAATAAGTCACATAAACCCGGCTGTCCGGTATTTCATTTATTAAATTTTTAAGAATTAAATGAAATATTTTTAGGATTAAGTATTTCAGAAAGAATTGTGCTACTATGTTTTGCAAAGCACGACAAAATGCATGTTTCGTGATTATGAATCATTGAATCGCTTTGTAATTTGTGTCAATATGATGATTAAAGATTCAATGATTTCATGATTGCAAAGCTCACGTCTCGTCGTATTTTGCAAAGTATAATAACACAACTCTTTTAGAAATATCAACATATTTTGTATGAAATTGATTAATGAAACGATCTATATAATATTGTACAAATGTCGTTGAGTACTGAAAAAGAATACTATACTGGTCGGTACGTACAAGAGGGAGGCCAATGGAAACAAATATTGAAATAAAAACTCAATGACATGACCCTCTTTTTTGTGGCTGCCCCCTTTAAGCATTTGAAACAACGATGCCAAGGAAAGCTAAAAAGCTTGTTTGCTTGAACAAGCAACAACAATAACACCAATAACTTATTTCGTCCCAAATAAGTTAGGTAGGCATAGGCTAAAAATAAATTCTATATTGAATTTTATTTTCATAAGATTGATTGAATTTTTACGCTGTCTCGTCAAGTCTATCACAAATTTTTTTTTTTTTGAACTTGAAACCGACTATGTAAAACATAAGCGAAGTCGCTTCGAATTTTGAAAACCGAAAAAATTGATTTGCTTAATTTATTTCGATTTAACCTAGCCAACCATTTGAACACCCCTACCTCCCGCTCATTATTTTTCTCTTAACATCAAATCAGCTTTAGATAATGATCTCCAACTATTAATCCTCACTAGTTCATGATACAAATAAGAATTAGCACTTAGCCTAATAGCTAATAGCAACTCGGGAAGATCTAGGTTCTAAATTCGGTTGAATGTTATGAAAAAATTTAGATTAAATTTGAATTAGATTTGACTGGCAAATATTCTCATCTCTATCTAAAAAAATCATGAAAATTCAATATCCAGACACTTAGTTTTTTTTTTTATCTTGTTTTACAAGTAGATTACACAGTTTGATCTGAACCGTTTAATCTGAAATGGAGAGCCTAGATCTCCCTGGACTCGGGAATAAATTCCAGAGAAGCCGATCCTTTGATCCGCCGGACTAGGTTACACTTATGTCGCGTCTCCAGCCAATCAGAAACGCCAGCTTGTATTACGTGGCATTTCACCACATTATTTTTTGGTCAACGGTTAGTCATGTGTTTCCGCGTACGAACCGCGTACGAGAATTTTTACCATTCACTGTTTCGTTTTTTTACTGCATTTCATCTACTGTAAAAATTAAAAAGATTAAATGACAGAATAACCTCGCGGTTTTCGCTGTACCGAACGTGTTTTTTCCGGTAATTATCTATTTAACTAAACCAAGAGGGGTATATCAGTCTTTTCACAACAGAGAGCTCATTAAAAGGGAATAAGCGGGGCTTGAGAGAGTGCGTTTGTACCCCCTTCTCTCTTTTCCGCTAATCTTAGATTCTTTCTTCCTCTCTTTTTCTTTTCTATTTTGTGCTTATCTTCTTGTTTTTGAAAAGAATCAATGGCGGATCAACTCACCGACGATCAGATTGCCGAGTTCAAGGAAGCTTTCAGCTTATTCGACAAGGACGGAGATGGTTAGATCACGCTCTCTTTCTCCTTTTTAGTTTTGATTTTGGAGGTTTTGTTATGCATCTTGATTCTGTGGTTGTTTCTTCGAGTTAAGTTGATAACGGGGTTGATTAATGTCTAGATCCAGTGAATATCATGCAGAATCAGTATAAACAGTGTCGATTTCATGAGTAGAAATTAAAATGATGTATAAAATAGTTACACCGGCCTTGTTAGGATAGCCTAAAGTAGACAGCGATCAGATCTGTTATTTGATTTCGCACGGATCTGCTTGCTGTATCTATTTCCCGAATGATGTGTTAATTTGCTCGGTTAGGGTTTCAATTATGTTGATCAAAATGTAGCTGATTTGCTGTAGGTTTACTGCCTGTTTTCATGGACGTCTCACTTCGGTATTTTAAAGCTAATCTGATATGATCAATGTATTTGGTAAACTATAAACTTTCAGTTGCAAATTGAGGCCAACTTTACGTTTGATTGTAAGGAACCCTTTGTACACAGTACAAAATATCTTGAATCTATTGTTTGGGTTACTGGTATGGGAGTGCATCAATACTTGGTAGCATATCCATTTATCTTGCATTTTCTTTTTTGAGGTGATTAGCTGAATCTGTTCTCCATTATTACCTGCCTCTCCTAAATTTTAGAATTGCTATCTTGATGCGGTTGATTCAAAATAAATAATGGACTTTGTCTGTAGTAGTAATGAAGTAGCTTTGGTACCTGGATTGGTATTTTAGTTCTTACTAAGAAGAAACTTCTACATGATAATGCACATGGTAAATGCAAAATAATTTCGAATACTGTTTACCGGAAGTGAGTAACTTGATCAGAAATACTTCAATCTATCTGCTGACAAATTAATGAAAAATATATTTGTATTTCTTGATAGGTTGCATCACCACCAAGGAGTTGGGAACCGTGATGCGGTCCCTCGGTCAGAACCCAACTGAGGCTGAACTTCAGGACATGATTAATGAGGTCGATGCTGACGGCAACGGCACAATCGACTTCCCTGAGTTTCTCAACCTGATGGCTCGCAAGATGAAGGACACCGACTCTGAAGAGGAGCTCAAGGAGGCATTCCGTGTCTTCGACAAGGACCAGAATGGCTTCATCTCTGCCGCCGAGCTGCGCCATGTCATGACCAACCTCGGTGAGAAGCTCACTGACGAGGAGGTCGATGAGATGATCCGTGAGGCTGACGTGGACGGTGACGGCCAGATCAACTATGAGGAGTTTGTCAAAGTCATGATGGCTAAGTGATTCAGTTTTTCTTTTGTTAAGTTCTGTGTGATTTCAAGTAATAATTGGTATGTTAGTTTTGTTATGTATATTGATTGATGGGTACTAATGCTTGTTCCTCCCTCTCCTAAGAAATACGTTCCATCTATTTTCTTTTTGTTTTCTTTTGGATTTGTTCTTGGAGTAGCAATTAATGAGAACTTCCTTCTTATGAAGCCAAGTTGATTTTTTGTTTACTAGATTGCTTTAGTTGATTGCCTTCAACCTCTTCAATTGAAGTTCATCTATTGTGTTAATAAACTTAATATGCTAGTCTTAACATTGATTCTCCTGCGTTTCGTTTAGCAAACGCCACAAAAGTTTCTTGCGTTTAACGTTGCGTTATGACGAAACGAAACATAAAAACGTGCAAACAGTGTTGCGTTGACAATGTGGTAGTGCAAAGATCAAATATGTAGAAGCAAAAAGACAGATGAGACTTCGGCTTTCTATTGGAAGTAAAATGTCTAGTACATCGGTAGCAGTATATGAGGTATACTGATATTACATCTTGTTAGTTTATGGTTTTGTTATAATATTTAGTGGAATAAAAAGAAAGAGGTAGAACAAAAATATTTCTTCTATATCATAACTACACTATACAATTTTATTTGTTGCTCACTTACTATTACAAATGACATATCTATTTGTAGGCTATAAGATATCTCTTATTTATCCTACGACTTAAATGATATTAATCATAACATAAATTTATATGACATCTTCTAAAAACACTACTTATTAATTAACAAAGAAGATCACAACTAACAAGTGTATGTATTGCACATCTCAATATGACTGTTGAAATCTTAAATGATCAATTAACATAGAAAACATAAAAATATTAACTTCAACACATCTATTAAGCGGAAGCGCATCCAGTACGGCACAAATAAAGTGCAGGAGGATTTTTGGATATGTGACATGAATCTCAATGTAATATATTTCAATCTGATTCAGAATCCAGTCTGGCATGTGTCCTGCGGCACAACTCTAAGGACACTTAAACTCAATACCATCGTCACCTGGAGGCGTTGAGCATTGAGGCTCCTGGATGAATTCTCATAAGTGAATTTTAAAGTCTCTGTGCTGCTGTGCATTTGTTGGGTTTGACATTAGTGTTAAACATTAATCTGATCTCTTTATTACTTCTGACGGAACTCTAGGTCCAGTTCTATTACTGACAAATTCAACTCTGAAATAATCTCCATACATTTCAGATTTCGAAACTTTACTCGAGACCACGCAATGGGCCTTTAGGCCCATCTCAAAATCTAGTTAGAGCCATAAGGGAGACTATGGGCCTGTTAGACTTTATGGGCCTTTTCAGACTGGGCCCACATAATCTTGTCAGACAAAAAGTACATGCAAAACAATTAAGAATGGAATTTAATTGATATATCAAACAGGCCTGCTTAAGAGAGAACTAAATTTCTTCCAGCCCATATAACTAATCTTGTTCAAACTATTAACAACTTTATTGCCAAACAGGCTGTTTCATATTGACTCAAATAGAAAATTTTATTTCATTTTGGAAGTCCATAACATGCTTTCCAAATCTAGAATATTAATTACTTTTGAGACTCCATTTTCTCTGTTAAAAAAATTACCAAAAAACAAGTACAATAGTAAAGGCAACAGCATTAATGGAATAATAAGCCCCTCTTTTAATTACAATTTCTTTTTAGCTTAACTCTTTTGTTGGCTACTTAACTTTGGTACCTTGTAAGCTAGCTAAACAATGTCTTACAAATCTTTCAATTGGAACTATGAAATTGTTCCATTTTGGAAC